>JACXGM010003533.1:23190-41721 GCA_016801145.1 Umbra pygmaea
GGAGGCAATCAGCCTGTGGCACTGCTGAGGTGTGATGGAGGCCCAGGATGCTTCGATAGCGGCCTTAAGCTCATCCAGAGTGTTGGGTCTTGCGTCTCTCAACTTCCTCTTCACAATATCCCACAGATTCTCTATGGGGTTCAGGTCAGGAGAGTTGGCAGGCCAATTGAGCAGAGTAATACCATGGTCAGTAAACCATTTACCAGTGGTTTTGGCACTGTGAGCAGGTGCCAGGTCGTGCTGAACAATGAAATCTTCATATCCATGAAGCTTTTCAGCAGATGGAAACATGAAATGCTCCAAAATCTCCTGACAGCTAACTGCATTGACCCTGCCCTTGATAAAACACAGTGGACCAACACCAGCAGCTGACATGGCACCCCAGACCATCACTGACTGTGGGTACTTGACACTGGACTTCAGGCATTTTGGCATTTCCTTCTCCCCAGTCTTCCTCCAGACTCTGGCACCTTGATTTCCCAATGACATGCAAAATTTGCTTTTATCCGAAAAAAGTACTTTGGACCACTTAGCAACAGTCCAGTGCTGCTTCTCTGTAGCCCAGGTCAGGCGCTTCTGCCGCTGTTTCTGGTTCAAAAGTGGCTTGACCTGGGGAATGCGGCACCTGTAGCCCATTTCCTGCACATGCCTGTGCACGGTGGCTCTGGATGTTTGTACTCCAGGTTTTTGCCACACTTTTTCCTTCCCACAGACTTCCCACTGAGGTGCCTTGATACAGCACTCTGGGAACAGCCTATTTGTTCAGAAATTTCTTTCTGTGTCTTACCCTCTTGATTGAGGGTGTCAATTATTGCCTTCTGGACAGCAGTCAGGTCGGCAGTCTTACCCATGATTGCGGTTTTGAGTAATGAAACAGGCTAAGAGTTTTTAAAAGCCTCAGGAATCTTTTGCAGGTGTTTAGAGTTAATTAGTTGATTCAGATGATTAGGTTAATAGCTCGTTTAGAGACCCTTTTCATGATACGCTGATTCTTTGAGATAGGAATTTTGGGTTTTCATGAGCTGTATGCCAAAATCATCAGTATTAAAACAATAAATGACCTGAAATATTTCAGTTGGTGTGCAATGAATCTAAAATATATGAAAGTTTAATTTTTGTCATCACATTATGGAAAATAATGAACTTTATCACAATATGCTAATTTTTTTAGAAGGACCTGTACATGTTCATGGACTTGGTCTATTTGATTATTTTTTACAATGAAAATAAGGATTAAGTTCACAAGTGACAGTACCAAGAGTCTGGAACCAGAGCTGTGCTCTAATCATGTTAGGTGCAAGTGTCTGGCCTGAACCTGAGCTGTGCTCTAATCATGTTAGGCGCAGGTGTCTGGCCTGAACCAGAGCTGGGCTCTAATCATGTTTGGTGCAGCTGTGTTGCTAGAACCGGAGCTGGGCTCTAATCATGCTAGGTTCATGTCTCTGGCTGGAATCAGAGCTTGGCTCTAATCTCGTTAAGTGCATGGGTCTGGAACCAGAGCTTGGCTCTAATCACGTCAGGTACAAGTGTCTGAAACCATAGGCTCTAATCATGTAAGGTGCAGGTGTCTGGGCGAAACCAGAACTGAGCTCTAATCATGTTAGGTGCAGGTGTATGGAATCAGAGCTGGACTCTAATCATGTTAGGTGTAAGTGTCTGGCCAGAACCAGAGCTTGGCTCTAATCATGTTACGTGTAGGTGTGTAGCTGGAATCACACACTTTATGCTTGTGTCACCCTGGAGTGCCAGGTAGGTGGGGTTTTCCATTTTAGGTTAAATTCTTCAGGTAAGCACAATTACCGTAAGCACTTAGGAACTACTCTACATATGGTCTGGAAAGCATCATGGTACATTCCTAATAGCAAAACGCTGTAGGCCATCCTTTAGTACATTAATGTTTCAATGGTTCAATAAGATTAGCTGCGAGGTGTGCCTCATTCAAACTGTTGGACAGAGGGACAGTGTCATACAAGGCCAAATGGGTGGCTGCATGGTTGGCTCAGTGTTTAGACTTGTAAACAGAAGGTTGCCGGTTCAAATCCCAACAGTGCCAAATGTTGTTGTGTCCTTGAGCAAGGGTGTCCACTGAATGACTTAATGTAACTGTACGTAACCCTAGTGTTGTATTGTATTTTAATGTGTTTTTTATATTTTTTTCTAAAATAGGGTAGATTATAATGAAGATCTTCTAGCTGCCCTAGTTGTGAGTCGTCAAAGTCATGCAGGATAAAAGTCTACAGAGAAACACGTTGTGGAATGATTGTTGAATGCTAGTCCGGTCAAGTACAGCATGAGATCCATTCACAGAGAAACAATGCTGTCTGGTGAAGTAGGCTACATGTAGGCACAATCCTACAGGACCACTGGTCACACAGTGTGAGATGAGATGGTCGTGGTCTGCCTCCACAATGTTAAGTTACTCCCAAATGTAGTGCGTTAATTTTGACCAGAGTCAATAAAAAGTAGTGCGCTGAGTGTGTCATTTGGGAGACAGTCTTAATATGCGGTGCCAGTTTCAAAAGGTGTCCTTAGGCAGGGGTTGTTGTGCCTGGTCTTGTATCTCCCTCTAAAAGCTACTGAAGCACAGCTTAAGGTGTGCAGGTACTGAATATTTATGAAATTGGCTCCCCCTGTGTGAAATTGGTTTTTGCCTAATGGATCCCTGCATGGGTGCATCCCTCCGTGATACAGAGCCTGCCTGAACTCCTTCATGAGCTTAAAGACACTGGAGTCAAAGCTAAAGAGAACATGAAAAAATATAATTGAAAGAAATGGAGTAATTGAAAATAATTCTTGAAAATCTTTCGAATAGAAAAGAGAATAGAGCCACGTGAATGGACGTGTTCAGAGATGTACCGTACAGTGTGTTTAACTCTGTCACTCACCGATCACTTGTGATATCTGCAAATGTCAGGGAAAATTAATTTGAAAGGGCCATTGTCGACGACACTCACCGCAGCGTTCTAGTCGGAAACGTGCCTTTGATTGAACCACGGCCCGGATCTGCTACTACCCTAAGGAATCAATTAGATTGCCATCTACATTTTCCCATGTGCAAAAGTGGAAATTAATTACATGAAATGTGTTCAAGAAGTACATTTTTCAAGACCCTGCCATGAATGTGCCATGAAATGGATTTCATGTCCGAAGACTGCGTCGATCTACATTACCTCCAAAATACTGAAGGATTTCAACATTCTCGCCCTGCTTTTGGAAGCAGATACATAGATGATAGTGCTGCTTATCTGCTACTCAGTATTCATACGTAGTTCCCAGTTATTCTGTGGGGAAGGCTATTGAGACCAGGGTCTTATTGACAACAATTCAAGATGATCACTCTAACAACAGGAAAAACAACACTTTCAACGTCACAATTTTCAAACCCACACAATGTCTTGAATCAATAAAAACAGTTGCCGAACTCACTCTGCACATCTAGGGTCCTTAACTGTCTAAGCAGCACAAGGGGAAACAATTTAGGGAGCTTTGTGTATGTTGCATCCAAATACGTCGGAATGGTGTCTGCTGCATTTTGATAAATGGCATCTCCATCATAGGAAACTAGCAGGAAAATTTGATTGTGTAATCTGTTGTTTAGGGAGGAAAGTTATAAAATATATACAGTGTGCCAACGTTTGGTGTAGTAGTGTTGTGTAAGCTTCTGACTACAGAATATACACTCACAAAGGATTATTAGGAACACCATACTAATACTGTGTTTGACCCTCTAGTGCCTTCAGAACTGCCTTAATTCTATGTGGCATTGATTCAACAAGGTGCTAAAAGCATTCTTTAGAAATGTTGAACCATATTGATATGATAACATCTTGCAGTTGATGGAGATTTGTGGGATAAACCCTTGAAATGGTTGTGCGTGAAAATCCCAGTAACTGAGCAGATTTTGAAATACTCCAACAACCATGCCACGCTCGAAATTGCTTAAATCACCTTCCATTCCCATTCTGACATTCAGTTTGGAGTTCAGGAGATTGTCTTGACCAGGACCACACCATTACATGCATTGAAGCTACTGCCATGTGATTGGTTGAGTAGATAATTGCATTCATGAGAAATTGACCGGGTGTTCCTAATAATCCTTTAGGTGAGTGCACATGCTTTTGTGTTGGCGAAAAAACAACAGTTTCCTCCTGTCCTGCCAAGAGGTTTTGAATTCAAATAGACTTTTATGACAAATCAACATAATTGCAGATCAATAAACCCGAGTCCGCCCCCAGTCAAGGACTGAGGATCTAAGTGTTACACTCAGTGTTATACCCATGTGACGTCACTTTATGCCAACCCCTTGGGAGGGTTTTCCCAAACTTCCCAATATAACATATTCTCTGTCGTCAGCTGGTCGTATGTTAGTTATATGGGTGGACCTTTACAGAATATAGTGGCATAGTTCCAGGGCCTTATAAAAAAAAATGATGTGTCAGGCCCCTATCATTTAATACATTTGAAGGTACTATTACTATTACTATTACTATACTATTACATTACAAGGTGTTCTTATAGTAAATTTATAATTATACTCTCTACCATACTGATTGTCTGTGTGTGTGATCAAACATGTTGATAGAAGTACAATGCCTTATGAAAATCATCCATTCTTATGAAAATACCACCACACTTCCTACCGTCCTGTCAAAAAATAATAACCCCCCCCAAAAACAATAGAGTTTTATATGAACATAGTACTGTACGCAAGTATCCAATCATTTAAATTACCATAATGTATCTCAAATGTTTGATGTTTATTTACTGTTGTTCAACCAAGTAAGTTGATTAATATCCATCTCTTTTTTCCAGCAACATCCTGGAAAGAAATGTACAGCATGTAGAAGCAATTAAGTTTAACTGTCTTGCTTAGGGACAGAGCAATAGAGATTTCACGTTAGCGGTCATGGGACAAGAACCAGGGATCTTTCAGACACTAGTCAGACGGTCTGACCACTAGATAACTGCTGCAGCTATTAACCCAACTGCCCAGATCTTTCAATGCAGAAATCTGCTCAACAATTTCCATTTTACTAAATGTTCATATATAGAGAAACTTAAATGAGCAACTAATATTTACTTTCTTGCTCTAGATCCGAACAACATGCTTTGAACATGCTTTAATCACAAAGCTGCCACCCAATAAATAAATATTTAGACCATCTGAATTAAATGTGCGTGGGCATGCTATACTGTACTGTATATTAAGGATTGCTAATTAATAGGTATTCGTAAAGAAGTTCTCTACTAACTGAGCCAATCGCCTGGCTAACAACTCTTAGGGTGGAGATTGTCTTGGGGAACCCAGCATAGTGTGACGGGCAGGCAGGCTATGAAACCCACCCTGGGTCTGTGGCTGCATGGTAGAGCAGTGCGCTACGACGTTGTGCAACATTAAGCAATAATTGAAGCCCCTCACGTTTATGAAGACGACAGCCGAAGCACTGAGCCAGCAAGCCAAGGTATGAACTAGTATGCCCTCCTTTCACAGATGGTTAGATGACGTAGTCAGGGAGGGACTTGTGATTGTCAGTCAGATCAGTTCAAGTTAAAATGATAATGTTGTTGTGGATGAAACAAAATGCTTGTGTCCCAGCTTTTCAACAATTCAGTTGATGAAGTAAGCAGGAGTTTTCAGCAAGAACCAGCAGCATAGCGCTCTGTATTCCACTGTGGGTCTGTTCTCTCCCTGGATGGCCGACCAATGCTGCTGGAAGCAGTGTTGGAGGGTCAGTAGGGGGCACTCTTCCCTCTGGTCTAAAAATTATTCCCAAGGCCCCAGTGCTGTTAAGGTTACATCTGCCCTGTGTAGGGTGCCGTCTTTCGGATGGGACGTTAAATGGGTGTCCTGACTATCTGTGGTCACTGAAGATCCCATGGCACTATTCGTAAGAGTATGGGTGTTAACCCCAGTGTCCTGAACAAATTCCCACTCTGGCCCTCACACCATCATGGCAACCTCATAATACCCAGCTTTCAATTGGCTCATTCATCACCTTCTCTCCCTCCACTTCTCCCCAGGCCGATGCTGCTAATGACAAAATGTTCTCAGTCAAGTTGCCTGGTAAAATCGAGGTAAACTAAGACTGTAGACTGAGGACTTTGGAGTGGGACAGCTTGAAGCGATCATACCTTAGCTCCAACATATTTAAAAAAAACAGATTAAATGTAATAGATCCACTCACGTTTTCAAGCATAGCACACAAAACACTGAGAGACAAGGCCCAGAGACAAGGCCCAGAGACAAGGCCCAGAGACAAGGCCCAGAGACAAGGCCCAGAGACAAGGCCCAGAGACAAGGCCCAGAGACAAGGCCCAGAGACAAGGCCAAGAGACAAGGCCCAGAGACAAGGCCCAGAGACAAGGCCCAGAGACAAGGCCCAGAGACAAGGCCAAGAGACAAGGCCCAGAGACAAGGTCCAGAGACAAGGCCCAGAGACAAGGCCCAGAGACAAGGCCAAGAGATAAGGCCCAGAGACAAGGCCCAGAGACCGTTCCTACAGCTCGAGCCAGAGAGGTTGCAAAACTTTACAGAAAGATGTCTTCAGTGGCTCCCTAAAGTTGAGTATTGCAAGACGCATGCAATAACAGGATGCATCCTACTAGGGACTCCATTAGAAAAGCCGGAGTAAGTCAGTGACTCAGCCCCTGGAATAAGGTCAGCGGAGAAAGGCGATTTAGCCAGAGAGCCAGTGTGCTTCATCAACCCAGTTCTTTGCATTTCATTTCAAACCCCCCGGGCCAGACAACTCAATAGTAGCACCTTTTGAAGAGCTCAGTCGTCAGTGGCGACTGAAATGTTGAGGCAGTCTTTCGGCAGATCATTCTAGAACAGCTGGAACTCTGTGGGAGAAAGCCCTCCCTCCAGCTGTTTATTCCGTAGTAGTTGTACTAACAAAAAGGAAGCCTGTGTCTTATGACCGTTGTGTACATAGACAGGATGAATTCAGAGTGATAACTATGAGCATGTAACGCTTTGAAGTTTAAATGTATGACCTCAAAAGTCTAGACTTAACAGCCAGTCAGTGGTTAATGTTTGGATGATGTGGTTAATGTGTAGTTATGGTGGTGAATAAGGATATACTCTAGGTACTGGAAGTAGCGAACAACATTCTCTGACCATTTTTGATGTGCTTGCTCTGACAATTAGTTCCAGAACCTCAAGGTTTTTTGCGATAAGTGCCACAGGCACACTAGCCTGGCTCCGCCCTCCTACGTACTTCATTTTCCATCTGTACTCCATCTGGGTTTGCACAGGTATATAAAACCTATATTCACAGGTTTTCTCCAGCCAATTTTTTGGCGGTCTAATCAGCGAACAGAGGGAGTGGCTGAGATTGATGAGGTTGATGTCCTGCACTAGTTTGAGTTGTAATACGTCACGACCAAAGCGATTGGTTATGGCCGATCCAGAGTGGCTCTGGGCAGATCAAATAGTTTTAAACTTCAAGAGAGTAGTTAACGCTTGTCAATGGAGAGTGGTCAGACTCTCTGTACAAATTAAATGTACGTACGAGAGTCTGGTAGGACCAGGCTACAGGCACAGTGCATGTTGGCCGTTATTCAATTTATTTAATGCCAAAGTCTATTCCGATCTCATGATCAACTTCTTTCATTTGTGCTCATTTGAAGATGTTATTGTATGTGTTTTACACCTCAATCATATTCCTTAAATGGTGCACATGAAAACACAATCCTATTCAACAGTAGTCATCAGTGGTCTAAACTGTAACCTCACAGCGCATCTGTGTCATGATACCCTGGGTTCAACTCCTGGTGGCAGCATTCTAGCTATATCCAGGGCTCTGTTAGGTGCAGCACCCGTGCTAGATGTGCATGTAGTCGGACACAATTACATCAACACATTGCTCTTATACAACTCTGTGTGCAGGTTGGGCACCTGTGAATTTAATAATAGTTGTTTAGCTGGTGAATGTGTAATTCCTCTCACATATACTGTACTTAATGCTGCCATGTTAAACAAGCAGTGTAAAAAGAATCGGATGGCTTGACGATACATGCTTGGAGGAAGGATGCGATCGAACTTCCACCATCTTGCTCCTAGGACATGTGATGTGGCTTAAAGTGCAATTGATCATGAAAAATTAGGAGGGGAGTAAAATGGTGGAAAAAATTTAAGTTAAAGTGGTGCACTACTGTATATAGTACATTCATCTCAAAAAGTATTAGTACCCTTCAAGGAGCGGAGCAAATGTCAATGCACACTTTGAGGGATCTTAGGCCACTCCTCCATGCAGCCGGTTTAATTATCCTTCATAGTCTTCGGTTTGTGGATATGGACTGCCCACTTCTATTATGATCACAGTTTTGAGTTGGATTAATTTGGAGAATGAGATGGTCATCGTATGATGTAGCTTTTTTGGGAGTGATGTTTGGAGTTATTGTCTAGTTGAAAGGTCCATCTACATGTATGGCCTTTTCCTAATCTCTTAGCAGTGGCAACTAGGTTTTTGGCTAAAATATCCTGGTACAGTACTTTGAATTCATTATGCCATTGAACAAGAGTTCCTGAATAGCTAATAGAAAACAGCCACAAAGCATCAATGGTTCACCACCAGATTATACTGAAATTTTGTCTTATTCTGACAACAAAACACAATTCCAATAGTTTTCCAAACTGCAGTTACAATAGTGCTTCAGGTGCTGCAGTATGCGGGTTGAACTCAGTAAAGGGTTCTTTGTTCAATCCTTACAAATAGCTTGTTGACATGGAGGTGGCATCTAACATCTGATTCTCAGACTTACAGATGTAATCAAAATTATTCAACCCCCATTGCAAATCAGGTTTATTGTAAAAATGTACAGACTGTCAGCTTTTTTAGGGATGCACCGATACCATTTTTTCATTGCCGATATCGATCTGAGTTCTGAACCTTGAGTCCCTATCGGATACAGAGTACAAATCCGATACCGGTGTTTTAATGCTACATGATATAAAACTTGCATCCACCCATTGTGCGGTCAGATTTAATTGAGACATGGGACACGTGTCTGAACTCCAAAAGTCTGTAGTGAATCTAATTGCAGTTACTGCTTTCAGCAAATCCAAAAGTTAATTTTACTCTACCGTTTGGGAGGGCTGTTTCAGACACATTGCGTCAGCTAGGCCGGATGGATACCCACATTTTACCAGCCACCATATTGTTCATCCAACAGCATTTCACATTTGAGAGGTGCAAAACGTTTTTTAACACTTATGCCACAATATTGGTGGAATCAGCATTTCATTTGACTTTTGAACATATCTGAGATTAATAATGACATAATCTAAGCACTGGCTAAATTAGCTCCCATCAAATCTACAAGTAGATTCTTTTTTCAGGAATGGAACCAAACACAATACAACAAATATTACTAGTAAACCATATTCTGTCAAATAAATATATTTGATTAACAACACATTCTAATTCAATTAAGTTTGTCCTTGAGAAGTCGAACAGCCTCCTGTTACGCTTGTATGTGCGTGCGTATGCATGTTTCTCTGGTAAATCGAGAGCACCTCTTATCAGAATCCAATCATAAAAGCAGACTCAATGAACACCCCCGCCCTTGTTTTTTCCTGACAACCCAATCATCCAGTGAGCGCTTAGCATTCCGATCTGTGTGCTTGACTTGTTACTTTTCAACCTTCTCAGACCATAGATAACATTATTGTATCATATTCGCAATGCAGCGTGTGGAAGGCATTCATTGAACTATCAAGAAATCCCATGAAATAACGTCATACAGTCTGTGAGGAAGCTGAAGCTTGGTCGTCATTGGACCTTTCAAAAGGACAATGATCCCAATCATATCTCAAAATCCACTAAGGCTTGATTGCAGAAGAAGTCCTGGAAGATGCTACAGTGGCCATCACAGTCACCTGGCAGCATGCAAACACAAGAATATTGCTAAACTGGAGGCCATTGCTCATGAGGAATGGGCCAAGAATCCTTAGATTCCTCTGGCCCTGCCAGAGGCTGGTGTCTTGCTATGCATCTCATTTGCAGCAGGTCATAACAGCAAATGTGTGCTCTACTAAGTACTAAAGATGCTTTCCATGAAGGGGTTGAATAATTTAGAGACTGGAAAAGTCATTATCAGTTGATTTTGCAGTTGAATATGGGGAAACCACTTTCGATGTGTTCTGATATTTTAATTGCTTTTGTTTGATTTGTTCATTGCAATCGGCTGTACATTTTGACAATAAACCTGATTTTCGTTTTGATAAATAATTATTGATTTTGATAAATAACTGTTATAACCCAAAGATTCCACAAGAGTGTAGAGTTCTGAAACTGTGATCCTTGGATTCTTCCTTACCTCCCTCTTTATTATCCCAACTGTGTGGGGGCAAAATGCATCCTCGTCTTGACATGTTCCAGACTGTTCCAAATGTTAAATTATAACCTGACTGTGCTTAACCTTATTTTTGATGTTAAGTATTTCACACTGCCTTCACTGGAGGACAGGGAGTCAGGCCACAAAAGAAATTGTGTTAAAACGTTGAACTGGTTCTACTTTCATTCTACTGTACTTATTGTTTGTGTTTATTTATTATCATTTTTTCCCATTTCAAGGTTACTCCTTCAGCTGACTTTAAGTAATAATGTGCATTATGGGCTAGAGAGTAAATCTTTGTCAGCGGTGCTGACACCTTCAGTATTCTGAAGTATGGGTTCTGAACGTTGTGTCGGACATTTCTGATGAACATGGAGGAGCCCAATCAATCATCAAACATCAAAACATACATTATAAAAGTATTTTTAATAGGATTATTTGGCTGTATCCTGGGAGCACTATTCAAATAACTCTATTCTGTTTTAGGTATTCCAAATTGAACCTGTCTAGGTTACTGCCAAGGAAATACAAGTCTACAGTGGTTTTCTATATCTACAGTATGGGATGGTGACCAACTGTGCACTGATGCAAACACACTAAAGTTCATGGACAGCTGCTGACAACTTGCTGATCTGCACAGAAGTGTGCCATTAGAATTATCATTAGACTATTTATCGTACAGGACTGATTTCTGATGTATTTCATCCAGGTGATTGAAGACTTCCAATTGACACCCTCTCTCAAAAACTTTTAAATGTCAGACCTCCTCTTTCAGTATATATTTATAGTCTGGGGTAAAGGGTATATAGTGAAGTACTTGTGATCTGAGTACAGTTGGGGACATAGCCAGAGAAGGAGGAGGGCTGATGTTACTGACCGTCTCCTGCTGTCTCTCAACATCCATTTTTCCTCAGCTGACAGGAATCGGCTGAGCAGAACCGAGCCTGTCTGTCTGTCTGCATGTCTGTCTCTCTACTAGCCTGTCAGGTAATTCATATTCCCAAATTGTGTCCTGCCACTAAGAGGGAGAGAGACAGAGAAAGATGGAGAACGAGAGGTAGTCAGAGAGGGTTTGTAGATGGAAAGGAGGTGATAAGAGACACTGGAAAAGAGAAAAAGGTGTAGAGAGATGAGCTATAGAGGAGATAAACAAAGGCCTTGACCGAACCGAGGGAGTATGGAAGGTACGATTGATTTTATTTTAGGTGACAAATCGTTGTCTTCTTTGCACGTGTGAAAAAGCCTATAACTTGGTTCATTGCCAAACTGGTGCTATCATCTGTTTTCCTGTTCTGTTTCGTCTTACTGCTCATAGCTTGTTTTTTGTTTTTTTAGGGTCAACAGTATTTTTTTTAAATTTCCCCCCTCGTAAACACTGGGCCAGACTTTCTTCAGAATGGGATTACGATGTTATAAGTTGGTTTGGAAGTTGGTTAATACATTTTCTAGCATGCTTCATACACATTTTCATAATGCATTTTTCTCTATAATGACATTATTTTTTTCATCTTTTGAGTGGATCAAATATGAACAGAGAATAAGGCAACTTCAAAAATGAACGTCTGTAAGATAAGACAAATAAGTTTTCCATGAACCGTACCGGTCGATATCAAAGCATTTGTTTGCCATTTCACTTCCACACACTGAGATAATGGATGATGTCTGCGTGGAAGGATGACTACTGTAGGTGACAAGGTCATGGTGAACAGAGCCTCTTAAACCTCTCCCCCTCCACCAATGGCAGGCTCTCTTTTCATTGCCCTCTGAGATTCAGGAGGCAAGGTAAATTCCAACACCATGCGATCAGGACAGATTGAGGGGCCTGTGTTCTGTAGCGTAACCAATGGTGATTGCATTGATAATAATTCTCTTTAATGATGAAGCTGGTTCAAGGTGATAATGACAAGACACCCCTATATGCACTGAGACAGGGAGGCTACATCTCAATGGCAACCTATATTGGGCACTACTCAGGACCCATAGTATTGCACTGTAGTATACAGTATGTAGGAAATACTGGGCTATTTGGGACTCAACCGAAGACCAGACGATACAGACAGGAGTAAAGTCAGACAGACAGGTATATGAAGGGGAGACACGGAAACCGAACAGGTAGACAGAATGACAAGGAGACAGGCAAGAAGATATACCTTAATATCGGCAAACTTTAATGCCTGGAAATGGAAATGGCTCTACCCACTCGACCCAGTATGCATAAAATAATTTACATTTAGATTAAGGATGGGGAGATCCGGAACGAAAAGGACCATGGAAAAATAAATCCGAACGGACCTGTTTAGGTGCAGATCTGAGAGACCAGTTAGGATTCAAGAGTCAAATCAGACCCGTGTTTGCTCACTACATTGATATAAACACAGAATTGACTCAGAATACACATGATCTATTTAATTCAACATTTGTACATTCCTGTGCAATAGACTCACCTGTGAGCATATGAAGAAATTAAATGACAAGATTTACAATACTTTTTGTGTGCAATTACAAATGTACCCACAGTTGACACAAACGTGAGTGTTGCTACTGTCAGGGCCATTTCTAGCACCAGGACTGACACGTTCGCTTGGCAACACTATATTATGCCGGCAACACAAACTCTGATTTTATTTTTCAAAATAATAGCACTCGTAATTAACTACAATAATCATTGTTAATTCAGTGCATACTGTAGATAGTTAGTGGGTCTATGTTCATGTGTTGATACAATTTGTCTATTTTTGGATAAAACAGACTCTAGTGAATGTTTTTCAAATGTAATCGTGTTTTCACATGAGACACTGACAATATATTCAATCAAATGTTGTGTACTGTGTACACAGATGTGTTACTGTGCAACGTGTTACTGTTTGTAATGAAACATTGTTAATTGTCTTTATCACATACTATTATTGTTTTTTACACACAATACAATTGCATTTGGTTATAATTCACTAGCTTTGTAATTAATTCACATTTGTTATTAAAATGAATAAAAATAAGCGATATTATTCTCAAAGGAAACAAATCTGAATTTGTTTTGCCGGCATAATAGTGTTGCCAGGCGACGTGTCAATCCCAGTTCTAAAACGGCACTGGCTACTGTATATAGTACAGGAACTTACCTGTATGTGTCCATAAATCTACATTTAAGGCATAATGTGCACGTAATTTCAAACATCTTCTGCCTGGTGCTGTAATTTCTGCTTCCCTCAGTCTTGAGGATGCCCCGTGGAGGTGCCAGATTGGCACGGCTGTGGTCTGATGCCCGCTGTTTACTACTGCCAGTCGTGTGTGTGTATAGATGGGTGGTTGTGTACACAATGCTACAGTCTGGTGCCACAACCCCTACCAAGCTCACATGTCACAAGCATGTTGCCAGGACAACGTTTCCGCACCCCTACTGAACAGAAAACAGACAGGGTTCATTTCGGTGTAATTTTGTTTAACAACCTTGGTTGAATCCATTGGTTTGATTTGGCTAGCTACTAGCTTTGCTAATATGACAACCTGGTTGACCTAGCTATGATAATGCATCCGAGAGATTTATGTTTGTTATGAAAATAACAAATCAACCTATCAGGTTCGTTAAACTCTGACCATTTGTATCTAACCTTTATGCATATCAACTCGGCCACCAGAATGAAAATAGTGGTGTCAGGTGGCTCAGTGGTTAAGAAGTCAGTCTTGTAGTCATAATGTTGCCGGTTCAATTCCCAACTGTGCCAAATGTATTGTCCTTGAGCAAGGCATTTTACCTTAAATTGCTCTAGGGGCATGTCTCGTACATATTTGTTAGTGGCTCTGGGTAAGAGTATTTGCTAAAAACGACAAAAATGTAAAACTTGAATACTGCCACCCTCCAAAACTCTCTGCTGGTCATGCAATATTAAGTGCACCTGTACTGTGCTTTGAATCAAACAATGTAAAATATGCTTCCAAGTAGGGCTTTACACATTCCATGCACAGACAGAATGCAGGTACGTGTATATTCTTTATTTCACATCCTCAACACACGCATCGTGACTCCCGGCTCGTTTTGGTCATCGTTGTTCACACGTTCTCTTTTCTCCACCTCTCCAGCTGAAGGGAGCAGAGAAGAGAAAGAAGGTACCACCTGCAGCAGTGTTGTGGAACCCAACATAAAACCACACAATGTCCATCGTGTTCTGTGCCAACAATGCCATGAGGAAGACACTACTTTGGTCTTCCCCCCTTTCTGACACCCAGGTGTTGACACATCTCTGCACGCCTGGCTGACATCTCTGCTTGGATGTTTGCCCATTAAGTCACCATCAACCTCGACAAGACCGAGCTGCTGTTCCCCAGGGGACAAGTATGTCTACTACAAGACCGCTCCACTACAACTGACAGCCCCAGTGTGCCCGTCCCACGGTGTGCAGAGCCTTGGTGTGACCCTGGACAACACCCTGTCATTCTCAAACGTCATTATGGTGACTCCTGTAGGTTCATGCTCTACAGCCCTCAAAGGGTATGACCTCACTTTACACATGAAGAGGCTCAGGTCAACACCTGGGTACGTTCAAACAATCCCATCTCACTGTTGTTTTGGCATTCTGCTTTTGCGATGAAACACATACAATTTCAAAAAGCTGCAGCCCACCTGGTGTTTAAAAAGACTAGACAAAACGTCCTTGTTTGTCAGTGTTGTCCTTGATTGACTATACTTGTGAGGATATTTGAGCAATTCTGTGCTTCACTAGTAATACACCACAACAACACACACACTTCATTCCTTTATACCTACTTTGAAAGGTAAACAAAAACTCAATATCTTCTCTTTAATAATAGAATAAGCAGGACAGATTCAATACCATATGTCTCCAGAAGGGGGTATTATTGCACCTCAGTCTCAATGACAAGTCTTAACTGTAGCTGGCCAGCTATAGGACAAAGGCCACATTGACATACATGATTGTTTGATTGGAAAACCTGTAGCAACATTCAGTTTTCACTAGCTGTGAAGTTCGCTTGTTATCAATAGCCTACTAATTGATAAAGGCTACAGGGAATTAAGGAGGAAAACAGACAGTGGTATGGTTTCACTCAGAAAACATTTCTAAGATTTACCCTTCAGAACACTTAACACCATGGCCCAATGCTTGTTTGTTTACCGTTATTTTTTCTTGTCTTATAAGGCGGGTGTGCCGGGATGTTTCTCTTTCGCTTCCGGGCTTCCCGCGTTGTGACGTGTTTCACGTCACAACGCTATGAACTGTGGGCAATTTCCCTGAGGCAAAGTCTGCAGAACTGCTTACTTACGTAAAGGGTGCATGAAGGGCTCAAAATGTCTGCAGTTGACGATTTGACAGTGGGACAGCTCTAGTCAGTTAGTTTACCTTTGTTTTACCAGGCAAGTTGACTGAGAACGGCGTGGGGAGAGGGGAATGAATGAGCCAGTTGAGAGATAGGGATGATTAGGTTGCCATGATGGTATGAGGGTAGATTGGAAATTTGTCCAGGACACTGGGGTTAACACTCCTACTCTTACGAATATTGCCATGGGATCTTCAGTGACCACAGATAGTCAGGACACCGTTTAACATTCCATCCGAAAGACTGCACCCTACGCAGGGCAGATATCCCCATCACTGCCCTGGGGCATTAGTAATGATTTTTAGACCAGAGGGAAGAGTGCCCCCTCCTTGCCCTCCAACAACACTTCCAGCAGCACAGATCTACCATCCAGGGACTAACCAGGCCCGACCCTGCTTAGCTTTAGAAGCAAACCAGCAGTGCAATACATGGCTCTATGCTGCTGGCTAAGCCCTCACAGACTTAGTGAGATTGTGCTTCAAAGTCTGTGAGTCTGTGAGTGTGGACATTGGGATTGGGCCCATATAAATATACATATGGTATCACTGGGGGGCTTTACAACTCAGAGTAGGTTTCCTGATTTCAATTGTCAAGGCCTTAAAACACCTTGAGGATTGTCATATTATACGCTATAGTATGATTATCAAGCCATTTCGGACCTAATGATTTAGCTGAACTAATATATTCTAAAGTAGGCCTATTCAACTCCAGCCCTTGAAGACAATTCCACTCAGTTATTTCTTTGCAACCATCTAATATGGGTGCAATTAATGATAAGGTAGAACAGAAAACCAGCAGGCTCTGACCTTCGTAGGGGAAGAGTTGAATACCCCTGATCTATAGCATGAGTTTTTTATGTGCACATTAGCTATGATGACTGTTTGCATTATTGAGTTGGTAGTATAGTATAGGCAGGGTATAGCATGAAATTCAGGCGCATATCTGTTTTCCTTACTGAAACGTGTTCTGAGGGCAGTAAGATTATGATTGGTTCATTCAAATACCAAATCAAAATGGAGAGGAGGTGGAGAGGAGGTAAGAGTTCTGAAACATTTTAAACTGGAGTGGACAACAAATAGAAATGCTATCACAGGGCTGGTTATAGCATATGACTAGTAACCATACGGTTGCCAGATCAAATCCCAAGCTTGGATTGGAAACACTTTAATTTTTTTTTTATTAGCTCATCAAATATAACTAACTGCATATTAGCTGCACATTTTATGGACAGTGATAGGTTAAGGTTAGTGTTAAGGTTAGGTTAAGTTTAGGGTAAAGTTAAAGTTAGGTATACTTGTAGTCTGAATTGAAGCGGAAAGTCCACAAACACAAACATACTGTAAGCCTGAAATATTCCTTTATTCCCGCCTTCTCTCTGTTTTGATTGGGTATTCACCTGAACCAATCAATCTTTCTGCCCTCAGAACATGTTTAAGTAAGGAAATCTGATATGTGCAGAATTCTGGGCCTGTACATTGGCAGTCTGAGAGCCCCTCCCCTGTTTATTCCCATCTTTTCTTGGTCCCATCTACAGGTTAGAGACATGTATACGCAGTACCCCTTTTTCCCCCAGTCAGACGTCACTGACTGTAGATAATACCAGGGAACTGCCTAATTAAAAAAAGCAGGTTGATGAAGGACACAAAAGGAAAATAGTTGTGAGGCAAGTGGAAAAAGTAGGGATAAAACTTAAAGAAATGTTTTTATTATGTGTGTGATTTTACCTTATTTCTCTCCCCTCCCAATTTCCCTCTAACCCTGCCTTTTCAGCAGCTCCACAACTCCCTGGACAAATGCGGAACAATTCTTTTCGCAGTGTTCATCTAAGAAGGAAGACTTTACTCAGATCATGAGTGGGATGATTACACTCACCAAGTATACTTCCATCCATCCATCTATCCATCCATCCATCTTCATTCGCTTATCCGTGATCGGGTCGCGGGGGCAGCAGCTCCAGCAGGGGACCCCAAACGTCCTTTTCCCGAGCCACATTAACCAGCTCCGACTGGGGGATCCCGAGGTGTTCCCAGGCCAGGATGGAGATATAATCTCGCCAGCCTTCATGACCATAGGTGAGAGTAGGAACAAAAACTGCCCGGTAGATTGAGAGCTTTGCCTTCTGGCTCAGCTCTCTTTTCGTCACAACGGTGCGATACAATGAGTGTAGTACCGCCCCCCGCTGCGCAGATTCTCCGACCAATCTCCCGTTCCATTGTTCCCTCACTCGCGAACAAGACCCCAAGGTATTTCAACTCCTTCACTTGGGGTAAGGACTCATTCCCTAGGCACTCCATCGGTTTCCTGCTGAGAACCATGGCCTCAGATTTAGAGGTGCTGATCCTCATCCCAGCCGCTTCACACTCAGCTGCGAACCAATCCAGTGAGTGCTGAAGGTCACAGGCCGATGATGCCATCAGGACCACATCATCTGCAAAAAGCAGCGATGAGATCCTCAGCCCACCGAACTGCAACCCATCCCCACCCCGACTACGCCTTGATATCCTGTCCATAAATACTACAAACAGGATTGGTGACAAAGCGCAGCCCTGGCGGAGACGAACCCTCACATGAAACGAGTCCGACTTACTGCCGAGAACCCGAACACAGCTCTCACTTTGGTCATACAGAGATTGGATGGCCCTAAGAAGGGACCCCCTCATCCCATACTCCCGCAGCACCTCCCACAGTATCTCCCGGGGGACCCGGTCATATGCCTTCTCCAAATCCACAAAACACATGTAGACAGGATGGGCATACTCCCAGGCCCCCTCCAGGATCCTTGCGAGAGTAAAGAGCTGATCCGTTGTTCCACGACCAGGACGGAATCCACATTGTTCCTCTTCAACCTGAGGTTCGACT
>JACXGM010003534.1:0-41427 GCA_016801145.1 Umbra pygmaea
ACACACACACACACACACCTCTGGCTATTGTCCCAGTGCTGCTGGACTCCTAGAGCCTCTGTTATCTAGGTCACCCAGCAATGAGGACAAACACAACATGGCTTGTTCCAGAGGAATGGTGTGAGGGCCAGCTCTACCTCACGGTGAAGGCCCCGGGGCTGGAGCAATGTGGCTGAACGGTCAAGAAGGTGCAGGTAAGTGAACAGGGTCAAAGCCTACCTGTCCCCCTAACTGTTTCATGAGAGGCTGTAGTTCACTGAAGAGGTCGTAACCCTGGTGGAAGAAAGTCAGGTGGGCGTACATAAAGGACAGCATCTGGGGAGAAGAAAGGAGGAATAAGCAACACTGGTACTGCCTGCAAGGAAGGATGTCAACAACGGAGACTCATCATTGTTTCTTCATAGAAAAATGTCTTGGAAATGTACCGATTTGAGGATTTCTGATCTTCTCTTGGACTGTAAGACATTGATCTGTGAGTGGAAAACAAAAAACACAGGTTAGATTAGGACTGGTTATGAGTTTTGATTGAATTGAAGCACCTATTCATCCTTGGAGCCAACTGAACTAACAAATTAAAGTATCCAGCCACGCAAATGTAAGATAAAATTATTAGTTCAAACAATCAAGTGAGACATACAATACAATGAACTGACAAAGAAAATGTCAGCACTTGACCAGCGGAATAATAGAATCAAACTACAATAATAAATTTTAACTGCATTTGAAGTTCCTTAGTTACAGCGATAAACCCACTCTACAGATTCAATAGATGGCTATGCCTCATATTGGCACCAGGAGGTGCCGTCCTGCCTCTAACAGAGAAGCAATCTGAGGAAAAATGGGCAGGACCTCTGTCTTTCTTATCCAATGGTTTTTGAGAAGGTTTATGTAATTGAGATCTACCCCCTAGTGTTTGCGATCTTATTTGTCCAGCTGCGTTGTACACTGAATATCTGCATGAACGCCTATTGTGGCAAATGGATTGACTAGATGGACATTGATTTCTCAGCGCTAATTAAGAACACACATGCAGAACTGGTTAAAGTCAGTCACATATGGAAATCATAAAACAGAGGAATGGTGTGTCTTTCGATCCTGATAGGTGGCTAGAAACAGTGTTGTAAAAGGCTACCACCGTAACATTGCTTCTACTCTTCAACCACCCGTTTCTTATTTAAATATCTTTCAGTGCTGACGGGATGGAGACCAGTGGAAATTTCCAAGCATTTGAGAGGATATTGTGCAACTACAAGAACATTGTCATGTCACTGTCTGTATTCCTTAATCTGCTGAGAAGGTAATTAATGCACTGAATGCAGACTAATCTCTCCTACGGTACAAAATATTGAAATGTAAAAAAACTTTGAGGTGCTTTCCAAAATTAAGTTCTGATTTACAGACTAGCTTGATCCAGAACAGCCTCTTCAAGGGCGCCTCCCAGATTGGAGAGGTCACCACTGAGCCATTCCAGTAAAGCCAGTCTTCGTGTTAAATGTACGAGCTTCCAGTAAATAACCCCCAGCCCCCCATTCACAGCAGAGCATCAGTCTCTAAGTGCACCCTATTCCTTACAAAGTGCACTAGGATTGATGCCCTTTATCTGACTGTTCACCTTCATGATACACAACCGGAGCCTCCTCTGTGAAAGGTCAGCTATGCCATCAGAGACATTGACTGTAGAGCTGTATGCATCTGACAAGCATTGACCTTCAGAGGAAAATGACAGAAAGGCTTTAAAGCTTTGATCATCTATGGAAAATTAGTGTTAGTGATGGCCTTGACTGGCCAATGTGATTGTGAGCCACTCTTCAGGGTCTGGAAATAACTGATGGCCTTTTCTCTCAGGCAAGACCACTCCTGACTTTTTGAATCGACGTTTCAAAAACATATTGCCCAGCAAAATTAAGGGTGTATTAGTGTAGGGGTGGAGGCAAAACATGCACAACCCCTCATTTTGCTTTCCCATGCTCGAGGGCGGTGAACACCAGCCTGTCCTTGAAAAAAGGATGCTTTCTCTACACAACTGATGAGATAGGTGCGCAGTTGGCTCAGTGGTTAGGAAGTCAGATTTGTAGTCGGAAGGTTGCCGGTTCAATTCCTGACTGTGCCAAATGTCGTTGTGTCCTTGGGCAAGGCACTTTACCCTAAGTTGCTCCGCGGGAATGTCCCTATACTTACTGTACATCACTCTGGACAAGAGCATCAGCTAAAAGTCTCAAATGTACATGTCACTTGCAACAAATTTTGGCACCCATTAAATCAAACGGGCTAATTGTGCTATTAGGTCATACTGTGTTTATTTACATTAAAGATAGTAGAACAAGCTTTTTTTTAATCCAAATAAGTATGACTCGGAAACTAAGTCCATGCGGCACTTATGTAGTCTCTATAGCATTCAAGAATCACTTGGTAGATCTTTCAGAATTACAAAAGTAGCAACTACAGTTACTCCTTTAAAGTAATCTGGATGTGTACCTGGAGGACGTAGTCAAGTACGATGTGGCGGAAGCACTTGCGTGTGGCCGTCAGGATGTTTGTGGCCTCCTCCACTTCATGCTGCTTGTTGCGTGGCGCCTGAGCGTTCTTCGTCAATGCCACCTCCTTCTCCTCGCTCACCTTGTCAAACTGTTTCTTGGCTTCTTTGAACTTTCGGAGGTCCCTGCAGGCATGGGGTTAACCGGATACGTGAGGAAGAGGCAAGACTACAGTTGTCTATATGCTTAATTTACAGCTCACAAGGAATGACGGAAGTACAGCGGACTCCTAAAGAGTGAGTCTCTTGTCTACATACAGAATTGCACTGACGAATTTGCTAGTGTGTGCAGCATACATTGTAGATTAAGAATGCTATGGAATAACAACCCTGTTGTCATATGAACAGAAGGACAAAGGTTCATGGTTTAATTGAAGTGCCTACATGTTGTTTGCTGACTTGCACTGCATGAGGTTGACTAAAATAAATTCAACTTGGACTGCTTAAGAGGAGTAACAGCATTACTAATAGCATTATTTTTCACAAGGCAATCTAATGTAGGTGTGGAAATGTGGGCAATATCACAGGCCAACTAATCCTGCATCATGAAATAAACCAGGTTTCCCCCCCATGCTTAAATTCTTACAACTATCTGGAAAAGTGAAGGTGCTTTACCAAGCAAATTGGCGAGGAATAACAAGCGGCACTCGACTTCAAATAAGATTCAACAGGAATTCCAGGACAGAGCCTCACCTTAACCTCTACAGTGTTATAGAACTGGACAGAGCCTCACCTTAACCTCTACAGTGTTAGAGAACTGGACAGAGCCTCACCTTAACCTCTACAGTGTTAGAGAACTGCCCCATGACCTGCTACTGAAATCCATTTTGGTTGAGGGTAGGCTTCTTATTTCTCAGCATTTTTGCTATGTAAACTTGTTTTACAGGGTTCAAGTACACCATGTAATTTGTTTCCTTAAGACTTGAATTCATAGCCTATGATCACAAATATTTCTTTAAGATGAATACAACTATACAGTGCTTCAGAGCTTCATGTACGTAACGTCATGCTCTTGACGTGAGGTCCGTTTTTGTGGCTTCCAAAAATAATCCGCCCTGCAGGGAGGCGATAAAGAGGCATATCTATTGGCATACTTACTCCTTGACAAATGCTAGAAGCTGGGTCTTGATCGATCGCTGGGCCTGGTCAAACAAAATCTACAAGCACAAGAACATGACAGTTTATTACCAGGTAAGAGTCGCAACGTTTTATATTTAAATTATTACAAGCTGGCTTGTGTGAAAATAAATAGTTTACATGTGTCCTGCAAGGCAACACTGCATAAAACCAGAGTGTTTAAATGTCCACTTAATGAGTGTGCTCACAAAACACAACTAAACCAGCATGGCCCAGACTGACATTGTGCCTTTCAGGCGCGTATGTTTTTCGAACACCCCGATAATCTATAGGTCTAGATTATCGGGGTCTATAGGTTTCCAACCTAATCGGTCTAGATAGCGGGTCAGAGGTCAAAAACCTAAATAAATTTTTCCTTCCAAAAGAAAAGTGAGCAAAATAAGCCCTAGAGTTGAACCTGAAAACCTCTCTTGGTCATGCTACTGGACTTACTGAGCCTGTGTTCTACTGACAGATTCAGCTGTCTGCTAATCACCTGCTCAAAGATGAATGGCAAACTTAAATAAATCAACAAGCCAATCCGCCACGGTCTTCAGTGTTGGTTCATACTTTAAGGTCTGTGAACCTTCAAGCAAACAATACAAAACCCTGGACCAGAAGAGCTGCAGCCACTCAATATTTTTGGTTTAACCATCCTGGAAGTCCTTGTGTTATAAAATAATTTAGGCCAAGTGGCAGTTGGTCCCTGCCTCCGTGTTGCGTAGACCTACTCTGGGTTTTTGTCATTAGAGATACTGAGATGTGGATTAGGAACACATGTAGAGTTTAAAAGTGCAGTTTAAGACTCTTAACAGAGAGTTTTATCTATTTCCTGAATTAGAATCAGTGTCCAATCTGAAGGTAGTTGGAGTTAGTTTTACAAAACAACGCTAATAATAAAGTAACAGTTTGAGATTTTGCTAAAGGGTGTGACAATAAACATGTCATGCAAGTAAGGAAGCTTGTGGTTATAAGCTGTGTTTGGAGCATGAGGGATTGAGATGCGTTTGGTTTTCAGTTCTGGTTTTAGAGAATGAAAAAGCCTGAGTGACGAAGGTCCCAACTATGTTAAGGACTTCCTCCAGTTTAAGGACGCAACCCACCATACAGTTAACTGGCTTCTGGCGGTCGCTCATATAGACATACAAGACAAATATGAAGAAAATAGGTTCAGAAATAAATGTACACTGACACAAGTTCCGTTATTTTGGCTGTTAACCCAAATATATCCAAGTTACAGTTAAATAATGAATATGGGCTTAAAGTCAGCTCAGCTTTAATTTCAGGGTAAATCCAAATTGGAGGAAGGGTTAAGGAATTACAGCTCTTTAATAAGTAGGCCCCTCTTTTTCAAGGCACCAAAAGTTTCTTTTGCTCAGTTTCCTGCTCAGGTGTGATCTATTCCTTCATTATTTCTTCATCAATTAAGCAGGTAAAAGCTTGATTCCAGGTGTGGCATTTGCATTTGGTAGTAGTTGCTGTTAACCCAACATATGGTAAAAAGGAGCTCTCAATGCAAGTGAAACAGGCTGCAAAAAGAATGACTACATCCAGAGAAATAGCAGAAACATTAGGAGTGGCCAAATCAACAGTTTGGTACATTCTGAAAAAAGAACAAACTGGTGAGCTGCTCTGCAACACAAATAGCCCTGGACGTACACGGAAGAAAAGAGCGATGGATAATCGATTTTATGATAAAGAAAAACTCCTTCACAACATCCAGCCAAGTGAAGAACACTCTCCAGGAGGTAGGCATATCATTATCCAAGTGTAACATAAAGAGAAGACTGCACAAGAGGAAATACAGAGGGTTCACCAAGGTGCAAACCATTCATAAGCCTCAAGAATAGGAAGTCCAGATTACACTTTGCCAGACAACATCTACAAAGGCCAGCATTCTTTGGACAGATGAAACTAATATCAACCTGTACCAGAATGAGAGGAACCACAAAGAATGGAGAAGGCTTGGAACAGCTCATGATCATCTGTGAAACATGGTGGGGGCAGTCTGATGGCATGGGCATGCATGGCTTCCAATAGCACTAGGTCACTAGTGTTTATTGATGATGTGACAGAAGACAGAAGATTCCAGATTAATTCTGAAGTGTAGATTGAATTGTTGTCTGCTCAGATTCAGCCTAATTCAACAAAGTTGATTGTACAGCACTTCCCTTTACTGATGGACAAAAACCTAAAACATACCGCGAAAGCAACCCAGAAGTTTTTTATGGCAAAGAAGCGGAATATTCTTCAATGGCCGACTCAATCATCTGATCTCAAACTGATCGAGCATGCATGTCACTTGCTGAAGACAAATCGTAATGCAGAAAGACCCACGAACAAACAACAACCATCGACATCTACAGTAAAAAAAATAGCAAAGCATCACAAAAGAGGAATCCAAGCATTTGGTGATGTCCATGTGTTCTAGAAATTCATTTGGTGATGTCCATGTGTTCTAAAAATTCGAGCAGTCAGTGCCTGTAAATGATTCTCGACAAAGTATTACAACATTGGGGAGTCTGCGTGGCGTAGTGGGCTAAGTCGCTGTATTACACAATAGTCTATGTCATGATAGTCATGGGTTCGTGCATGACTATGGGTTCTCTGACTTTACCTGGGCCTCCTGCACAAGGCAGCGTAAATTGGCATAACGCTGCCCGAGATTTGGGTTAGATAATTTAGATTATTAATTCTGCCACGTCGCTCTCCAGCAACTCCTAGTGTCCAGATCGGGTGCCTAAGGCTTCAATCGCAGAAGTACAGTTGGTGAACATAACCATCCCGTGCATGATCCGACTAAAGGCTTCCATGTTGGATTCGCAGTGCAAAAAGAACTGGTAGCTGGGGGACATGTTGCTGGATGAACCATTTGCTTGCACTTCGCGATCCCACAGATCTGTCCAGGGAGTTGCGGAGCTGCAAACAAGGCAGGATTAGGGGGAATTGGGAGGGGAGAAAAGGGGGATTTTTTTTCTTTTTTAGATGAAAAATAAACATGTATTTATGATTGTGTTCATTTGTCCAATTACACTGGACAAGAGCCCCTGAAATAACAAAATGATTGCAATTCCTAAACATTTTAACCCCTAAAATTTAAGATGAAAGTCTGCACTTCAATTTTATCTCTGTTGTTTCATTTAAATTCCATTGTACAGAGCCAAAATGATGAAAATTGTGTCAGTGTCCAAGTATTTCCAGACCAAACTGTATAACACCACGTTTTGTTTCCTATCATGTCATCATACCGTGTGATAATTGATCATCTCCTGTAGACTTTCTGCAAACCTCGTGAGACTTGACTGTGGGGGTGGAAAGACAAACATCAAGCTGTTACATACATACCTGGAACATTTTGATGCCATGTCTCCACAAACTGCAATATGGATGACACCATGTACACTGAACAAAAATATAGCATGAAAATGCCTTCAAACATTTTTTACTGTTCAAATAAAGAAATCAGTCACATGAAAATAATTAATTTCTCCCCATTTGAATGGAAATAGAGATAACGTGTGTATCGAACCAGGATCTTTTACTTTAGATCTAGATATACAAAACAAACATTTCACATGTTGCATTAGGGCTGGGCGATAGGACGATTACATTGTCTCTGATGACTGACGTCCATTGTCGATGGCAACCACATGACAATGTCAAAAATTATGTTTTGTTCAAATTGAACTTGACTCGCACTGCCTTATCTGGTTGCGCACAGACCTGCAGCGCATTGACCTGAATGAAATGACAAACAGCCTCATCTGGTGTTTCCCTTTTTTGCTATAGGCCACAGCCTTCATTTTCAACAATATACGTGACAAGCTAGTAAAAAAATGCAAGAGAACAATGTAGCCGAGTGCACGAAATCTGTCGTACCTTATTTAACAGATGTTGTACAATAAAAAATGATTAACAATGTATTTCTGTGCAATAAGGGTTCCATATCAGAAAGTATTTTTGCAAATAGGCTATAGCCTAATATTGGGAAAGAGATATTGAGGACCAAGTCTGCCAAAATAAGAAATACATAAATTAATATGCATTAATAAAAATATTTATAAATTGAAAATATACAAATATAAAATTATACATTTATTAATCAATATTATTTCCCTATTTTTTATTTCTGTGATCATTTATTTCTGTATTTATTTGTTTTACATTAATTTATTTCCATATTCGTTTATTTCTGTATTTATTTATTTCCGTATATATTTATTTCTGTATTTCCACACCCTTAAGATATGAGGGGGTGGGACTTAATCGTTCAGCCATAGCAAGCAAGCCAAGAGCGGGAGGTAAAACCCCAGATTGTGAACGTAAAAAAGTGCAGCTGGGGAGGAACCAAGGGTACCACACGGCGTTGGTTTGTAGGATAAAGGATTCTTTCACCAATCCCAAAAAGAGACTAACTGTGCCGACTAGTTGCATGTTTTTCGTGGCTTCGGTGTCACCTGTTGTGCTCCGTTAACTACCGTAGCTTGCTCTCTCGCTCCGTCCATCTCTTAGTTTCTGTGTGTGTGTGTGTGTGTGTGTGTGTGTGTGTGTGTGTGTGTGTGTGTGTGTGTGTGTTCACGACAATGGCAGTTCTATTCTTTGATGAAATGGGTAGGCTACAACGCAGAAGAGAGAAACTGGAACTGGTATCTGATCCTATTAACGCTAGAATCAAAATAAATAAAAAATATATAGTATCTATATTTTTGGATCGATCTGCCCAGACCTATTGGGTGTGTAGTGTACAGGTTTGCCAGACAAAGTGAACGAGTTGAAATCGACTATTTGAAAAAGACAGTAGTCTATTTGTGAAAGCGCAAATAGACTATTGTCTAAACTCAGTAGTAGTGACTGTACACGTCTATTGCTCTTGATGTAATTTTGTGTGTGAAAAAAGGAGTCAGTCCAGTGTGGTATTTCTAGCTAGGCACCTGGGAAGGGTGATATGCACTATTCTATTGTGTATATATTCACATTGAAATTCAGACGTTGATTTGAGCCCCACCACTGTGTTGATTATTCCCAACGTAGTTTAGCCAAGAAAAATTATCTGCACGCGTCCGATTGCTCTGTCATTAACGGAATTGTATATCGATTCACGGCAATGATCATACTTCATCCAAATTTCTGTACTGCAGGGTCAACTTCTGTGTCGTTAGGTGCTGATTACTGCAATAAACAGAATCAGCCAGACCCACCACGTGAAAAAGTAAATAATCAAATAATACTCAAAACTATAATTTTCACCTAGGATAGCCAAGACTCTCAAATCTCTGGCAAGAGACTGTATGAAGCCTATTAACGTAGTCATAGCAATCTAGGCATGTAAAGTTGATCTTCACACTCTGATCAACCAATAGGAAAAAGGTGGCACTAGGGATGCTCATATTGACCGTTTAACCGTTAACTGAAAGTAAAACATTTGACCGACTAATACTCTATATATACGTACGTATATATAGCCTATATTTGTTTAATCACGTGGCGCGTTGACACACGCAACCAGAGCCTGGCGCTTCGTTATGAAAGGTGGGGAGATATAGGTAATGAGGAGCGAAATATACCGGCTAACTGTTTTGTGTCTGCAATGAATTCTTCATTTGAAATGACAACACTTGGACATCTATGGAACTCTATGGCCTGAATGGCAGGCATCATGTCTGGAGGAAACCAGGCACTGCTCCCCACCTGGTCAATACCATCGCTACCGTGAAGCATGGTGACCACTCATCACCTGGCCAATACCATCCCTACAGTGAAGCATGGTGGTGGCAGGAACTGGAAAACTAGTCAAGATTTAGGGAAAGATTAATGCAGCAATGTACAGAGACATCCTTGTAGAAAACCTGCTCCAGAGCGCTCTGGACCTCAGACTAAGGCCAAGGTTCAGCTTCCAACAGGACAACAACCCTAAGCACACAGCCGAGATAACAAAGGAGTGGCTACAGGACAACTCTGTGAATGTCCTTGAGTGGCCCAGCTAGAGCCGAGACTTGAACCCGATTGAACATCTCCGGAGAGATCTGAAAATGACTTTGCACTGATGCTCCCCATCCAACCTGATTGATCTTGAGAGGTTCTGCAAAGAAAAACAGGAGAAACTTCCCCAAAAATAGGTGTGCCAAGCTTGTAGCATCATACTCAAAAAGACTTGAGGCTGTAATTGCTGCCAAAGGTGCTTCAACAAAGTATTGAGCAGAGGCTGTGAATACTTGCTTTTTTGTTTTTTATTTTTAATAGATTTGCTGATAGATTTTAAACACACTTCTTTCACATTGTCATTATTGGGTAATGTTTGTAGAATTTTGAAGGAAAAAATTAATTTAATCCATTTTGGAATAAATTGTAAAATAACAAAATGTGAAACGCTGTGAGTAGTTTGTGGATGCACTGTATGCAGCCTATTTATAATTTTCTACATTTTACTACATTTAGATGTAGCTTATTGGATTACCTTTATTCTTTGGACTGAAAATGAAGAGCTGCCAAATGTCAAATAGCAGGTAAGGAAGATCGAAGGGTTTTTCTTCCCCAAAACATTTTTTAAAACGTCATTTTCCTCTCTCGTTTCTGATTCATCAAAACGCAGTTCAAACATCGCTGTATTTTCCTGTTGCTTAAAATTAGTTGCTGAATCTAGCTTCATGAGTTTTGATGTATTTCTCCATGCACTTTCATGCTGGCATCCGTTGTATGAAACAATTTATTTCTTCCACTGGGTTCTCCACCTGCATACTGACAGCTATATTCGTTTGCAGCATTTTAAGTTAATGTGCGTTAATACGGTGCAGGTTCATTATTCCTGCCAATTCACCCCTCGTAGCACATAGAATCAATGCCAATTTCATGGATAAAAAAGACGATTACATCATTCGACTATGTGTAAGTCAGACATAACACAGCCCTTTGTTTCATTTATATTTTTGTTCAGTGTATTTAACTATGGACAGTAAATAATTTCATCAGTCACATACACGCATTGCTGTTTAAAAACCTTAGACAGAAGTGGAAGGTGCCCACACACACAGTAATGTAAAACTAATGTTGTGGAGGCATGAAAACACAAATGACAAGTTTCGTAAACTTAAAACTTGATAACATAAAGAATCAGAACAGCACTGATTAACGGGCTTAAAACAGCACTGGGGGTCAGATGCTCAATAGTTATGGAGTCTGACTACGGAAGGATGCTGGTTCAATTCCCAAATGAGGCAAATGTCGTTCTGTCCTTGAGCAAGGCATTTTTACCTATGTTGCTTCAGGGGGATGTCCCTGTATTCACTGAAAGGCGTTCTGGATAAGAGTGTCCGCTAAATGACTAAAATGTAAAACTAATTTACTCTCCACACAGAAACTAGATGAATTGTATTCAAACTTGTATAAACTTGTATATACATGTATACCATGTTTGTGTATCTCCAATGTAAGACCACTAGTGCTTTTGTTGACCATCTAACAAAATACAAAAATATTTTCTGAAGGTTATTTAAACATGTGTACACACTTTATCTCCAGACAAGTGGCACGTCATGACAACATGAGGTATGAGACCATGCTCTAGTTTATCATCATGCTGCTTAAACCATTTATTCAAACAATGGTGCTTTCAGGAAGAATACTTCAGCCAGGCATTCTTTATGAAAAACGCTCTGCGGCTGAACTTCAGAGCCAGGGGAGAGGCTGTAAAGGAATTATACAGAGCAGTGGAAATGTAGCCATCTAATGGAAAACTCTGTGTGAAAATTAAAACTAGAGAAGCCCCATGAGGCTAAAGGGGAAAAGTGTAGGACCCCTGCGGTTTCCTAACAGCACAGGCAGACTGTTGTGACACGCAAAGCTCAAACTAGGTTACAGCAGCCACTTTACCTCGATGACCTCATCTTTAGTGGAGCTTGCAGCGAGCTCACGGATTCCGTTGACAAACTGTTTGTTGGCTGTGTTGTAGGCTTTGCCAGCATCGATCATACCAATGCACAGCTTCACCAGCTGTAGAGAGAGAGAGAGGACAGAAATAAAACAGGGTTTCCCGTTTTACTATTCATTCAGGGCACTGTTTCACTACTTAATGTTGTTCCTGACAGGCTGAGAATCTCAACATTAAACAGCTGCTTGCTATGGGAAAAAAACCAGCTACCCATTATTAGCTAACAAGCACCCAGCTGCATTTAAGAATGTCTTTTTTTCTGTCCGATTGGGGGCAGACATAATCCCAGATTACATAATCCCAGAAGAAACACTTGGATTTAGTCCATACGCTCCCACGCAAGACTAAGCAAGGAGGCGCTGATCTCAATGTTCCCCAGTAATATGTGGCCTAAGGTGGTCCTGCGGAAACTGGGTTTGACTTCATCTTTTGGATTTTGATAATAAACCAAAATGCAAAAACAAATTTATCTTATCTAACATAAAATAAACAAGAATTGCATTCTAATACTTATGTGAAAGAGGCTTACTAAGGAAAATTGGTGTATGACCCAAAGCAAAGACTGTTCAGTAACATTTCTGTTGCTTCTGGTTGAATGTGGTCTGGCTAACATCAATAATTGACTATTGATGATCCTGATGGGAATGGATAAATTACAGAGATGGGCAAAAGCCCTGTATTCCAAGAGGGCTATGTGGAATCTTCCATTGTTACCTATCCAGTTATTTCAGATCAGTCAGGTTAGTAAACAAGGGTATAAGAGAGGAAATCACAGTCTGGTATGAAGTGCAGCCATGTATTAAATTAAAGGGACACTACATGACAATCACAACACCTCTGGATAATTATTTTAAAGGGGCACTACAGGACAAACACAAAACCTCAGGGTACCTGGTTTAAAGGGGCACTACATTGAATTAATTCTCCCCATGGAAACTAGATCAATTGTATAGAGATCTATTTATATTATGTTATGCTTACCATGTAAAAATAATATTCACAGATATTTTAAAAATAAAAAAATACTATTTGAATGTGCTGGAGCCGGCATGCCATCTGTTGATCAATAGAAATGTTAGCCTGTGCTTCTGTATGCCAAATTACTTTTGAATAAATGTTGTGAAACTAGCATTTCACTATTAATGCAGATATGGACATTTTGTTACATTACAAAGCAATATTTTTTATTGTCCCTTCAATGGAAGGTAGAGCCACTATTGTTGAACTGAAGGCACAGAGCAGGTTATACATGTAACACTAACAGGGCAATTTCATCAGCAGTACATTTAATCTACTAGTCCAGAGGTTTTCAACCCGTGTGCCCTGGGGACTCCCCGAGTGTTCCATGAGATTTTTCCAAATCTGATGTGTTCTTTTTTAGAAGGCAATTTATGCAGCGCTTTATTCATAACACTCTTTTCTCTCTCCCGTGAGGATTACCCAAGCTGATGCGCAGGAGACAAACTGTCTCACATCATGCGCTCAGATAAAGTTCAGCCTCTGATCTGATTGGACAGTGAAGCAATTAAGGTCACACCTGCAGTTGACAAACACACACATCTATGCATCTGAGAACTGTGTGTCTGTACACAAATGTCAAGCAACATCACACATAAACTGTATATTGAATGTCCCTTGAGAAATAGATGAGGGATTGCATGAAGGTAGGATGTTTTCAATGTGTGTGGTCAATGTAATGCTCTGCTATATTTCAATCAAAAACATATCTTTAGGTGTTTACTGAATTATGTTTGTTGAACTTGGTAGCAAGAGAAAAACACAGAAAGTTTAAGATTGTCATGTGTTCGCATTGCCTGCGCGGCTGCATTTCTTTACTATAGTCCCGGTTCATTTGATCAATGTTTATTAGTATATAATATTATGTTTGTTGGTCTGTCAAGAATGCATAACCACGCGTAGTGGTCTGCATGTTTGCAAGTTGGCAGTACCGCTGGATGAAAGGTACAGACCAACTATAGCAGATTGTTTAGTTTTGACATTGCACACTTCGTTTCAAATGCGCGTGGATGTCCAGTATGTACACCCATAAAGATCGGGCTGAGCCCAGAAGTGTGTGCGTGCATGTGTGTAACAGAGATAGCGAACAGATTGGAGTGTGTAAACATGGACTCTGGTTGATGTTTGTGTCTTTGTGTGAGTGAAGTTGAATGTGCTGTATGTTAGATAGGAAGTATGGTTTGCTAGTCAGGGACTAAATGTTAGGAATACAATTGTACAGTATATAGCTTATTGTTTCCATTAACATATGCTAGACATATTCTTTATATGAAACTGGTGAAATGAACTGATTATGAACATGTTTTGTTTTGCCTTTGCACTTTGATATGTCTAAAAAATTATTTGTTTGTTTTTTTAACTCTAAGATCAATATATGGTTGTCTGCACTATTTGTATTAAGAGACTACTTACTATTTATTTTTGGCTCAATTAAGTAAATTAAGCATACAATGTGGTGGTGTGCCGCAACACCCAAGTGTGCCGTGTCATGAAAAAGGTTGGGAAACACTTTACTAGTCTATCTCCTGGAACCATAAATGTTGGTCTTTCAGTTGATTACATTTTGGACAGAGAAAAATAAATAAATACAGATTTCCTTGAATGAATAACCGGCCATTGGATGTTGTTCTCTGTAACTTTAATTTATGGGAAATGGTGAAATAACGTAATAGTGGCACAATAATATTTTTTGGAAGATTTAACTTGGCTACATGGGTGGCTATTTCTACAGCCAGGCCTTGTTTAGAAGAAAAGCCTGATTTGCAGCATGCTCTACCACCTCACTGCTGTTACATAAACCCCTGGAGCAGATCCTTCCGCTCTGCTGCAATAGGGATGCGACACCCGCGTACGGCGTCGATCTCATACACAACCAAACGGAGGGAGAAACAAGGCAGCTGCAATCAAACACATCCAGGATCGATTAATAAACTTGTAAGCAGTAAGTGAAACCCTCTACATATATTGTACATTTCCTTAATATTGCCATATATTACATATTGTGTGGAAATGTGGGGAAATGTGGGGAAACACGTACAAAACAATCACTAACCCTATTTTTATATTACAAAAGAGAGCAATAAGACTCATTAATAGAGCAGAATACCTTGAACCAACAAAAAGATTTATAAACTCACACATAGTTAAATTTAGAGACTTAGTGTAAGCTAAAACAATGCAAATAATGTATAAAGTTAAAAACAGAATGGTTTCAGAGTCAATCCAGAAGCAGTTTCAGATCAGAGAGAGCAAGTATGAATAGAGGAGAGTGTACATGTTAACAAATATAAAGTTTAGAACAAATGTAAAACAAAGATGATATCTGCAAAAGGAGTTAACTTGTGGATTTTTTTAGATGAGGAAATAAAAATGTGTTTCACTTTACAAAGATTAAAAAAATACAAAATACTTGGATGATTAACAAATATAAAAGTGAGGCAAATGGTAATGTGTATATGAATGGGAATGTATTTGTTGTGTCGTTGTATTTGTTTTGTTTGTTTTTTAATATAAAAGAGCAATAAAATTGAATGTAAAAAGGGTAGGTGTAATAAGACTTGTTCATCAGTATTGATTATAAATGAGCTAAGATGCACTGCAAGGTGACACTTTGTTTTTGGTTGTTTTTTCTTTACCATTTTTTGTTATGTAAGTGATGTTGAGTATTTATGTGATTGATTAATTGATTGAAATAAACTAAATGAACGCTGCCACCTACACACCATGCTCCAGTGAAACCCTACCGCTGCCACCTACACACCATGCTTCAGTGAAACCCTACCGTGCCAATCTACACACCATGCTCCAGTGAAACCCTACCGCTGCCACCTACACACCATGCTCCAGTGAAACCCTACCGTGCCAATCTACACACCATGCTCCAGTGAAACCCTACCGCTGCCATCCACACACTATGCTCCAGTGAAACCCTACCGTGCCCATCTACACACCATGCTCCAGTGAAACCCTACCGCTGCCACCTACACACTATGCTCCAGTGAAACCCTACTGCTGCCACCTACACACTATGCTCCAGTAAAACCCTACTGCTGCCACCTACACACTATGCTCCAGTGAAACCCTACCATGGCCACCTACACACTATGCTCCAGTGAAGCACTACCATCGCCACAAACGACCCATGCTCCTGAGAAACCTGCCGCTGCCACCTACACACTATGCTCCAGTGAAACCCTACCGCTGCCACAAACGAACCATGCTCCTGAGAAACCCTGCCGCTGCCACCAAAAAGCAATGCTCCAGTGGAAGCCCAGCTGTAGGGTTGTTATCTTTGGCCTAGATCTGCTAAGAATTCATCTCACTGCTCTCTGGGACTGACGCTGCCTCTGCATTGAATTGCATTGGTCTTGGGGCAGTAATATGTCTGTCTGTGTGTATATGTATGTGTGGAAGGGTTGTTCTGAAAATAGAGTGGTTCATACTGCAAACAGTTACATTTACCATCATTATGACAGTTGCTCTGTGCGCCGCTGAAGACACCATGGACTTACCTTGTCAAGTTTGGACTCCAGCTCCCCAACGTCACCTTCTACCTCCTCGATAGTGGCCCTGTGAGGAGAAGACACATTTTAGTGGCTCTGCTGACAGGGGGCAGAGCTCCATTTCCACAGAGAACAGTCAATAGCAAACAATCTACAAGCAACAACCAAAGCTGTGCATTGCTTTGCTGAAAGGAGAGTCACGAGACCGGAGCAAGACTTCCATGTGACGGTGGAGCTGTCTAGGAATTATGCAGAAAGAAAGACGACAGCATAGAAACAAAAGAATGCATCCACACACAGTAAAGGTTATGATACAGATATATATATATATATACACACACATAGAAATAGCATAACGCCAACGCTCTACATCATTCATTTGGAAAAAGGAATACCCTTGAAAACACCATAATGCCACTAAATAGGAAGAGGTATGACATGTTAAGGATGCAGCAAGACACTCCACTAGGTAGACAATCCTGAGCCCTTACTTGTACATAGAAAATCAAGAAGTTGCACAACATGTTGCTCAATACTATCCAACAGGGTGGGAAATTGGTTTCACAGTGGCTGGTGGATGCCAAAATTTTACCAGCCACTTTGATTTTATACCAGCCACTTTTTCCCAAATTCAAATACATAAAAGAAAACACAGCAGTATGTTCTATATTGCTTCAATACATTAAATTCACTATGAATACATCTGTTATTAATATAGGTAAATTACTAAAGGGACATTCAGTGAAGACAAGTCTGAAGTTAATCATTTTTAGATGATTGACAAATTGTGCTAATCTGTTTGCTAATTGTATGTCCTACTACCATATTTTAGTCAGCTACTTTTAAATCACTCATGCAACAGTAGGCAGTATCAACTTTGAGAGGTGTAAAACTTTGCTGTTGTAACACCTGACGAACGGCACAATATTTACACATTTTTAAATTCATTTTCGAATAATCTGTTTGGAAAACATCTGGGATTATTGATAAAAATATTGAAGCATTGGTTAAATGATTTACATTTGAGTCATTTAGCAGACAGTCTTATCCAGACTGATTTACAGTACATTAAGCACAGGGGCATTCTTTCAGGAGCAATTTAGGGTGAAATGCCTTGCCCAAAGACAACAACATTTGGCACAGCAGGGAATCTAACCAGCAACCTTCTGACTACTAGTACAACTCCCTAACCACTGAGCCATCCAGTAGTATCTGTCTGCAGCCTGCAAGACTTCAAGTTATGCCTGGAAGACCATCTGACCTCCAATAATCACCCATCAAAGTTGCAAGTCCTTCTTCAATAATTAAACGAAACATCTTACAACATTAATATAATAAGAAACCATATTATGGAGATGTAAGATACTTGAATTAGAATCCACTGTTAATAAACTAAGTTACAGTTGAGAAGTTGGACATTGCGCATGTAAATGTCTCTGGGAAAACGAGAGCGGCGTTAATCAGAATCCAATCATTATCGCAGACTAAACGAGTGACTTGAGTGACAGCTGAATTATCCAATGAGCGTTTAGAATTCCGTGCTGTATGTGTGTGATTTTCTTTTTTCGATAACATAAAATCGTATCATAATCACATCAACTTCCCCATATCTGTAATTATACACGTTTTGTCTTTGATATTTTCTATATTGACTAGATATAATCTAGTTTACTCAGACTTAATACTGGGAACTAGATTGTTTTTCTTTTATACCGCACTATGTTTATGGTACCGCAGCTAATGGCTGGAGTTCTCACAGACTAGCTCCGTGAAAACCAATCAAATATGCACCTCGACAGAAGTGCATCTTTCTTTGTTAATAAGTAAGCTTCCGCATTTTTGTCAAACGCATTTATCTCCAATCCGAAACAAGTAATGTTTAAAGTAGCCAAATAAAAAAAAAACGTATCATATGTTGTACAATTCACCCGCCAGAGTGGCTGGTAGATAGGGAAAATCTACCCGCATTTGGCGGGTGTTAATTTCCCACCCTGCTATCCAACCATTATATTGGACTTGTTACAAGAACATAAAAGATATTTCTCACCCAACCCTGGAAAATCCCTTACTTTTACTTGACATTTGCTTTAATTAATTTTACAGTTGTGTTTAAAAGTTGAGAATGGCACAAATACTAATTTTTACAAAGTGCGGCTACAGTGTTGATGATGGCAGTTTGCATATATTCCAGAATGTCATGAAGAGTGATCAGATGAATTGCAAAATCCCTCTTGCCATGAAAATTTACTTTATCCCCCCCAAAAAATCCACTGCATTCTAGCCCTGCCACAAAAGGACCAGCTGCCATCATGTCAGTTATTGTCTTGTTAACACAGGTAAGATTGTTGACAAGGAGGGTTTTCATGAGCTGTATGCCAAAACCATCAGTATTAAAACAATAAATGACCTGAAATATTTCAGTTGATGTGCAATGAATCTAAAATATATGAAAGTTAAATTTTTATCATTACATTATGGAAAATAATGAACTTTATCACAATATGCTAATTTCTTGAGAAGGACCTGTATATATACTGTATATATTTATTTATTTAACAAGTTCTCATTTACAGCCACAACCTGTGTATGTCATAAAATACAGCAAGAATACAATGTACAGAAAAGAAGCAAAACAAATTAAAAGCAATTGAAAAAGCAAAGCCTAAACAATCCCAGTCAGTTATCAAATGATCTTCAAACAAATATCCAGCTGTAACAAAATGTTGACTGAACGCATAACATCCTTTAATTTTGTCATTTACTGTTTTAGAATGAAATGTAATCGTATTAGGCATGTAGGAGTGGCTACTTCGTTTTAGGTATTTTATAGATTTCAAGAATTTAGTTACATCACCTTGACTGCTACATTTTGTATTTCAATAATAACTAGATTGCCTTTTTGACAGAGATTGTGCACTTGTTTCCGATTTGTTTAAATAGGAGCCAGTCACAAGATAGTCCAGTGTGTCTGGTTTTAGACCAGGCGTTATTTCTTAACTGAAATAATTATGAGAGTTCTGTGGTGAACCATGGGTTCAACCTGTCTTTAGTTCAATATGTCTTTGTGGGAGCATATTTGTCCGCCACTGAATTTAAAATACTTGGTAAATCATAATAATAGAGCTCACAGAGAAAACCTTTATTATCTAGATTTTTTAAATTCCTTTTTGTAACGAGGCAGAGTCTGGTTTTAATTGAATTTGTTTCTAACCCAGACTATGGGGCTGGTCATAGCGAAGTCACCACTGTGAGTGTATTTATGAGGGTTATTCGTTGAAAGGGTCTTTTAAATTAACTCTAGTAGGTTCCAAGATCAACACAAGCTGTTCTAAAACAAGCTGAAGAAGGTGATAACCAATTTAAATTGAAATCACCAAGTATCACAATTTCATTGTCTAAGTGATTCAAAAATAGAAGTGACTGCTTCCTTTGTAGCAGATGGAGGGCGATAAACCCCAACAACAGAGACAGACACATTACCAAAAATTACCACATTAATAACAAGAAGCTTGTACTGTTCAGGAACAAAAATCTTGAAAGATTGTGTGGCCTTAAAATCCTTATGTACATACATACAAACCCCTCCACCCTTTTTTGCTCCATAAAATGTCTTGGTTGGAATCCTTTACACACAAGTCTAGCATGTCAAGTTTGGGAATGATGCTTCGAACGATAATGTGCATTAACCCAAGCCCTTGCCTTTTTTAAAAACCTGAGGGGCAGTATGGTGTTTGCAAACGAGGTAGACTGGGCAGATTACAAGTGCTTAAATTGACAATGGGGTTAATAGGTAAACAATTATGAAATGGAATAGTAGGCTCATGAACAGCATCAGAACAGACACCAGACGGATTTAAAAAGCACTCTGGAAAATGTACACGTTTTACCTTGTAGCAAGATTCCAGTCATTGACTCAAGGCCATTTCATAATGCTGGGAAAGAATCCCTGCACCCAGGTGGTTTGGGTGCATTCCATCCTCTATATAATACATACTGCACTTCCAAAAGGAATCAAAGTTCTCCACCAATGGAACTCCATTTGATTTGCAGTATGCTTGAAGACAGACCTGGAGAGGAAATACTCCTCAAAACACACTAAAACACTCGCCACCCTTCCGAAGGCGGGGAGTGGACCAGATATAATCAGCCGTTATGAGGACTCCTGTAGGCAGTGAACCAGATATATTATAATATTATTAAAACCAACGTGCACCACTACTGCTTTAACATCAGTGTAGTGCCGAAGAATCGCAGGTAGTCCCCTGGAGATGTCCTCAACTCCAGCACCAGGATAGCAGAGTGTATCAGCACCAGGTCCCCTTACGTCTCTCACCATCGAACTCCCGATCTCCATGGCTCGTTCACATCCTGCTTTCCTCCCACGCCTAGATGACGACCGGCGAGGAAGAGAATCCACAACTGGAGCCTCTGTTTCCTCGGAAGTAGCAAGAACTGCAAAACTATTGCGTAGTGGGAGTGAATTTGAAACTTCTCGGACCTGAGACAGAAGGGAAAGTTTTTCCTGTCTTTCTTCTCCGTGAAGTAACATGTGACCAGGTGTTAATCGTTGGAGTAGAGGCCATATTCTCCAATGGAGGGAACTCTTCCAAGTCTCCCAATGTGGAATTTAAGGTAATTCATTGTTTTTGTTGATCGCGTAATGTTAAAATAAGTGCAGCCTTCCCCCAAAGCTGCTCTTGCAGGCGTATAAAATTTTCTTGCAGTTCAGTAATACGTATACAGTTGTCACATATAAAAGTTGTTCTTTCCATTAAGCAGTGTTCGGAGCATTTGACAACTTTTCCCATTTGGCAGACATCACACGTATTTGCGAAAAAATCGTCTATACTGTCCAAAATGCTGTCTTCCAGGCTAGACGAGCCAAGGCCAGCAGCAGCCATGATTCACTGTGATGAAATAAAAACCATAAAACTAAAGCTAAAAAGTGTTTAAAAGTTAAGCTAAAAATTCTTAAACTTCAACAAATTAGTAAAAACCATAAAACGAATGCGTACAACAGGATGTGCAAGACGGACACAAACAGTAGTTGGCTCCACGTGTGGAGGCAAACAGCCAACATTCACATTCTGTACAGCAGAAGCCTGGTGATGCTCTTTATCACTGACAATGACCCCACGTTGAGCCCTTGCACTTTCAAATACAGTGTACTGTGTCGGTGATCAAAAATTATTCCAACAGATAAAATTGTTAAACTGTAGATAGGGAAAGTCTTCTACTATCTCAGAGAAAATTGTGAATTTTTCCAGATTTTCCTCCCTTCACAATTCCCAATAACCCTGCAGCTCAGAAACTCCTTGGATAGATCTGTGGGATAACGAGGGGGGCGCACATGGTTCATCCAACCACGTCGCCCAAGCCTCGATTATTTTCAGACTGTTAACTCAACATTAAAGCCTTTAGTGAGATCATGCATGGGATGATAAATGCATGGGATGATTACATTCACCGGCTATACTTCCGCCCGATCTGAACCCAAGGAGTTGCTGGAGAGCATGTAGCAGGATAGATAATCTGATTTATTTAACCTAAATCTTGTGCATCGCTATGCCAATTTGTGCTGCCATGTTTATAAAAATATTTTTTACCATTTTAAGCATGGTTATTCCCAACAATGGCACCCCTGCACTTTAAAAACGTTTGGCTTATGGTAGCATTGGTAAACTTTAGATATTAAAAAGTCTCACATTATCGACAAGGCCAAATGTAGGTGGTGGGTTACATACATGCATGTTGAATGTATGATATTTACCGTACAAGTATTGCTTTGCAGTGTGTTACTTATATATTTGCAAGTGTAAAAGCTGTCCCAGTGACAGATAAGCTAGATGTTATTCTCGCCTTTCCAGGAATTAGATCAGTAGGAATTGCAAATAAACATCATCATGGGTGTCCAATCCCAACAACTCCCTAGCATACATGTGTTAAAAAATGGAAAAATAGTGAACAGAACAGGGAAATGGGTGTCAGGCAGAAGTCAAAAGATTTCACTTTGTTCCACTGGGCCATAGGTAGAGGACTGTGTCCATTCTTAATCAGCAACATGTTCTTACAGTGAAGAATTGAAACATGAAATCAATTGTTTTACATGATTATTATCAGTTTTGGATTACAGCATCACACAAGATAACAACAGACTCCATGACTCTATTCTAATCAATACAAGCATCCAGTAATAGTGTCCTTACAAGCTCTTGTTACTTAACGATTTTCAGGCATTAGGCTTACGCAGCCTGCAGCATAGCAACGTGCTGACTGAAGCAATCTGCCCGGCTCCTTGGCTCCTGCAGGTCAAATCACCTGACCATATACCGGGTCAAGGAATTATCCCAGATGGCATGCCACATCCCTGAATAACCAGGTGGAGGATAAATCGTGTCCAAACAATACATCTAATTAAGAACATATGGCATGGAATAGTGAGAAAAACACTGAGGGCAGAGTTGCCGTGCAAAACGTTGCAGAGCAGACCGGCTTACTACGAAGATGAAGCTTATTTCAGTGAAGGATTACTACCTCCACATATCCTACACCAGGGATATTCAAGGGTGAGAGCCTGCTGGTTTTCTGTTCCACCTCCTAAATTGCACCCACCTGGTGTACCAGGTGGAAAAAATCCCAAATTAGAGGATCACAATGAAAAATTATTTGATGAGGATCCTAGAACCTTGAAACTGGATTTAGAGGGTCAGAATCTGTGACAAAACATGAGGTAGCAACAATGAAGGAAAACGGGCATAATCACCACCTCATATCAGTTCAGTGTGATGCCACTGAGCAGGGATTTACACCAACGCTTCTCCAGGACAAGTAACATCAATGGTCGGACAAGTAGAATGTACATAATTTAACAAGTACAGAGATTGAGCTAAACAAATTAACCTGCTATTGTAATTTGTGATGTACTTTTTTGCCATGAAATTGGTGTGAGCCTGTGACTTTAATTTCATTCTCAAAAACAGGTTTGCTCTTTCAGATTATGAAATGGCTAGCTAACATTAGCCATTGTGCATTCAAACGTCTGACCACAACTGTAGATAAACTAGCAAGATTGTTAAATTAACAAATTACTGTATAAAACAAGTCCTCCACTGTAACAACCCGTGTGCTCCACATAAAATATAAGGCTTACAAATTCCACCATGGATGCCTTTCGTCTCATCTCCCTTGATTTCTAGCCCAGCTCCACTGGTAGTCCTCTGTTACAGACTGGTTTGTTTTACATTCTACTTTTTAGATGGGCTGTGTTGTTTAGTAGATTTATCTTTGGTTTTTATAGCCCTGGAAATTATTATTGTGCCCCTTTAAAGTTTAAGGTATTTATACTAACTCTCCATTTGCATGTAATTTCTCCTGATTAACGCTAAACATTTACAGTAGTTTGGTACAGCAGGTTGTTATTTAAAGACTAGCTGTGTGCCGGTCTGAACTCTTTCACATTTGACAGAAGGCTACCTGAGTGAATACTACACACTGTCCTAACTCAAGACAAGGTACCACATATTGTTTGTTTTTATTATTTTATATAATGTAGCTAGCTAGTAAACGGGAAGGTAAACAGTAAATAGCAAGAGAGTTGGTAAGGCATTTCTACTGGCATATAAACAGATTTGACATGGTAGAAACATTGAAAGAGGAAGCCTGGTCAGATGAGTCAGAGAGACGTGTTAGGACCTGCTGAAGCCCTGAAACTCGTGTGATCAGTGCTGGTTGGCTGACATGTTTTTAGAGAAGCTTGGCCATTTGATCGTTGAGGTTATCATGTAAGAGTTGATCCCCTTTAAGGTAGCACAGTGCCTTGCTGTATACCCCTGCTGGTTTGCTTCTAAAGCTAAGCAGGGTCGTGCCTGGTTAGACCCTGGATGGGAGACCAAATGCTTGAGGTGTTGTAGAGCCAGTAGGTGGCACACTTCCCTCTGGTCTAAAGATAATTCTCAATGCCCCAGGGCAGTAATGGGAATATCTGCCCTGCGTAGGGTGCTTTCTTTCAGATGGGATGTTAAACTGGTGTCACTAATGATCCTATGGCACTATTCGTAGGAATAGGAGTGTTAACCCTGGTGTCCTGGACAAATTCCCAATCTAGCCCTCATACCATCCTATCAAACTAATCATACTCAGCTTATTGGCTCATTCATCCCCATCTGTCCCCCACTACTCAGCTGCACTAAAATATATTAAACTTTCCAGTTTGGATGTGGTGTTGTAACCATGAAATTAGGAAATACAGAATAAAACTATTTGTATGTTTGTCAGATTTTCCTGAATAATAATTTAACACTGAATTTGTATTCAAATCTGGGTAGGAAGTCATTGGCATGAAATAATATCAGTTAGAAAACAAAATGAAAATAAATACTAGCCTGGAGCTAGCTGCAGTACTAGCTGCAGTACTATAGCGATGTCAGGATGCGCCCTACCTAGACGGACAATGTGCCCTACCTGATCGTGGACAAGGTGCTTAAGTAAAAAGACTAACGAGTGTGGATGGAGTGGGCCTCACATCCCCCTGGGAAAAAGGTAGCTCAGCAGGTCTTAGATAATGGTGGTTTATTCTGGTAAATTATATTAAAACTAAATTCAATAGCTGCTATCTAACTAAAATCTAAATGTATTGGTTCAATTCCTGCTGTCTAGCCAATGGAACACGAATGTTTCCTTTAAATTAGACTCAGGCCTGCAGGGGGAAGTGGTGAAAACACTGACGAGGGGTGAATAATATGGGGTGGATCTGGCTGACAAATATAGGACGTTGCCTCACAGCCATGAGCTTTGAGCGTGCCCAGTGCCTGTTTGCATAATGAGAGAAAAAGAGACAGAGAATAAGAGAAGGAGACAGAGAGATACCCACTAATGAGGAAAGTTCATAGCTTTAGGTCCAAGAAATTCTCTGACACATCAAGGCTTTCGTTCTTTGCTACCATGAATTTTCCTGCTAATTCTTACAGCCTTTTAGAGAACACCAAAGGGCTGCTGCTTATATTTAGGATATGTTACTGCTATTTTCACTGCTAATTTAAAGCTACAAACATAAAAATTATAATGCTGCCACCTCACTCACGATAACAGGACTAATTCTGCACCACTGCTCTGTGATTACAGTTAGCACTGCATAAGCAAACATATCCTCATATCTTCACTGCTTGGACCAGATAAGTAGCTTCCACAGTCACTAAAGGCTGGGTAATGTACATTAGCCTAAAGGACTTGAAAATGTTATTTTGTAGTATCTGCAACCTAAAATGCTTGTTGTTACACAACTATTAGGGCTGGAAACTGCCAAGAACCTCGCAATGGGATATGGGTTAGATAAATCAGATTATCTATCCTGCCACGTCGCTCTTCAGCGACTCCTTGTGTCCAGATTGGGCACATGTAAATTAAATTGCGGAGGTGTAGTTGGTGATTGTGATCATCCCATGCATGATCTGACTAAAGGCTTCTGTGTTGGATGAACGGTGCAAAAAGAATCGGCAGCAAGCCAACATAGGGTTGGATGAACAATGTTTGCGCCCCTCGCCATTACACAGATCCGTACAAGGAGTTGCGAAGCTGCCGACAAGGCAGGGTAGGTGGGAATTGGGAAGGGAGTAAAATGGGGGGAAAAAATAAAATTGCAATACCAAGTTTACTGATGCATTTTGGTGTTTCCCACATTTTCCGTGAGTTTGAAACCCTTAAAACAATAAACACCTGTTTTGGTATAGATACATGGTGTACTAACATTCAAATATTGTTCTTTCATACATTAATTTCTACAAGTAATTTCTGCAACCTGAAGCAATCACTGTAGTTTCATCAGCTAGCTCTAACCAAAGCTTTCTAATGATTGCCGTTTTAACTTAACAAAGCAACTTCATCAATAATTGAATAATACAAATCCTTTAAGATGTATTCAAAATGTGCAAATGCTCTCATCTTATGCACACACTCCAAGGGACAGGGGTGCATTTCCCACTCCCTCTCTTCAACCAGTCTCTCTTCTCTGTATCCTCTGTCATTTATAACAGTCCAATTACAAAAAAAGTCCCACACTCTGCCTATGTTTGCAAGCAAAAATGTATTAGTTAAAACAACAACGTTTCGGTCTCTTTTCGGTCTAACTAAATTTATTAGTTAACTAAATTTAACTAAATTAACTAAATGTATTAGTTAAAACCACGTTTCGGTCTCTTAGGTAAATTTACCTGATGAAGGTCTGAGACCGAAACGTTGTGGTTTTAACTAATACATTTCTGCTTGCGAACATAGGCAGAGTGCGGGACTTTATGATATTAAAAACTATTAAAACTATTATGATTGATCTTATCCTACGCTCCTGCCCAATTAGTAAGGTGTGCAAAAAGTTTTCTATTTACAACAGTCAAAAATGTGTTAAAAAAATAAATAATCAAATGATATTCGTAATGCTTATCAAGTGCAGAAACAATCACTTAGAAAGTTTTTTCAAACCGCAGAGAGAGCAAGGTTAAATATCTGTTTCTTTAGCTATGGGAGTTAACCTCAGTAGCTTCCACGTCATTGCTCTAATTGACAATGTGTTCTTAGTCAAAATACCTGGTAAACCTTTTAGTTTTTAAATAAATAGCCAAGATGTATTCATTTAGAAGTTGGGGCCTGACATCTGAGCTCATTTTATTTTCCATTACTTGGTCAAACCGCAAGATGTAAAGGACCAAAGGTTAAGATAATAAGAGTGTTCAGTGCCAGGTCCAAAACCAAGCAGGCTGATTAGGATGTGCAGAGGGTTTTAGAGCAGTGTTGTACTGAGCCTGGAGATAAAAAAATCTGCAACAATGATAGTACAGTTTAGGAAACAATACTAATAAAAACACTGGGTTTACTTGTTGCCAAACGTTAAATTGCTGTGAGAGCGTAACACTGATTATCTTCACTGTTTAGATTCAAGATACTGCAGCTGTTCCTCAGTTGCATGCTGGGACAATTGTGTTTCAGTGTTGCAGTGTGTGTGTCAAAATAGGCACAGCAGTTTTTGCTATCGCAATGCAGTTTTGGTTGACCTGAATCTATGTTTCTGAATCTGTAGACTGCAGCACATGTCACTGCACCGCAAAAGGCTGGCATGAGACATTTCAACTTACAGAGGACAGCGAGAAAAACCATCTAAGCTACACACCGGCCAAACACATAAGTTTAATCTTAAATGACAAAGACTCTCATAAGAACTATTTGCAAAAAGTTACTATCAACAAAAACAAAAAGCATGAGACTGCAGACAATTTTTTACTCTGAGTAAGCAACAAAGGCACTTGTTAATAAACGCCAGGGGGATAATGATGTATTTGCTATAGATTGGTCGGTAAAGCCTTTTAGGACACAGATGAAACCAAGCTATGGAACCATGGGGTTAATACTAATGGTTGAATAATAATACATGGACAATAATGGTATGGATTTCAAAGTACTGCCTGTAATTGATAGAATGAACTTGGCTACTACACTGTCAGTGCTGTGCAGATTTAGTAGAGTATGAAACTTTTAGATTGAAGAGTCAATTAAAAATCACAGAATTAAAGGGGAACAATGACACATTTTCTATAACTTGCCTATGTACCAAATCAATTTAAGTAATTATTTGACTGTCACTCTCATCTAGCAGCTCTCTCGACAAGGGAGATCAGAGCCAAGCTGGTATGACTGCTACATCAGCTGGTTATATGGCTCTGTCTCAGCATTTGCATGAAAAATTCTTGGTTCTTTCTCCAAGAAAACACAAAGCGTGTCAATGGTTTCTGACATTTTACATTTAATGTGAGAAATGTTAGTGGTGTGGCTTATAGTTTACCTTCTCCAACTTGCCTGCTAAAGGACAGCTCACAGGCTTCCTGCGAATGTGGGCAGTTGTTGCGTGCACTATAGATCCTCCGGGAAACCCACATGTCAACTACTCACAGAAGTGGTACCTTTTCACACGTTTCATCATTTCTAAATCACGTATGTTTTAATTATTTTATTGTTTGCTGTGCTGTGCCTAGATGCAGCAAATATACAGGACACAAAGTAGGTGTGAATTTCCACAGGTTGCCATACAATGACGAACATTGTAAGAAGCACACAAGCTGGCCTTTCTTCAGCTGTTGTAGAGGAGTGAGAAAAGACCATTTTATTTCCAAGCCAATACTCAAAGTGATGTCTAGCCCATTAGCCTGGTCAGAGACATATTACCAGCTGACGTAGCAACCCTGCTAGCTCGACCTTGATCTCCCTTGGTGAGAGAGCTGCTTCATGTGAGTGACAATAATTACTTAGTGATTTAGGAACAGATAAATTATAAAAATGTGTCATTGTTCTCCTTTAACAGTAAAATATGGGTAACTCTTAAAACTGAACTTAATCAAATACCAATTTTCACGATAACTTTTCACAACCCCTTGGAAAAACTCAGTTGATGAGTGAGGATTCAAGCAGCAGACAGTGGTTAACTTGCGTCAACGAATCTTAATGGCAATACATTGTCATTACCGAGGTCCTTTTATAACAGCAAGATACAACCTAGTGTCCTATTCCAGCAGCACCAAAACCCTGGCTGACAGCAGGTAATTAAAACAAAAGTATTGATGATAGGTGTCCTCTATCCCTCTTAAAGGGATCCACAATATGGGTCTCACCATCTATAAATAGCCTAAAGATGGCTAGTTGCCAGCAGAGGAAGCGTTGTTGCGTCCAGATCTGTCCCTACTTCAATGTCCCAGTGGGTGACGGGCAACAGCAGCACAGCCTTCATCCTAGCCAGACACACAAGCTCTGCGCTCACATTTTTGCATTAAGGTCCCCTCTTTGAGGACGGACAACAGAAAAAATTGAGAACAGACGTTTGGTATAGCATGGCACTTTCAATCACAGGGTTGTGAGTTCGATTGAAGAGAAGGTATGCACTCTACTATAATTTCGCTCTGGATAAGTGTCTGCTAAACCATTTAAATAGTAGGATAGAGAAGAAAAAACATTGTGTGATTAGTGCAATTTGGCACAGTTGCTTGCACAGGTCCAAGAAAACAAATGTTCATATCTGAGTTTAGTGGAGAGGAGGCCGTCTACGGCAGCTACCAGTCTGAGGAATCACAACTTTGGGACGGGGAGTTGAAGATAAATTTATTAGAATTGAAATGAATCCACCGTTAAACAATCAAAGCAACAACCACACCTTTCACCCATTAAATAAACATGCCATTGTTGCTTTTCAAATATAAGTAGGGAAGACAGAATTGAACCTAGATGTTTATTTTAGTGGGGTCTCCATAGAGAAAGATTGAAGCATCTTCGATCAAAAGGGGGTTGTCATGAAGGTTAGGGCTGTAACAGTGTGACATTTTCATTGTATGATAACAGTAACAAAAATAAAACGGTATATTACGGTATTATGTGTTGCTAAAATTATTAGTAATTTAATGTTTCATGTACAACCCCAATTCCGAAAAAGTTGAGACAGTAGGTAAAATGCAACAAAATTTAATTTGAAAATTCTATACACCCTGTACTATATTTGAAACACATGATGACCACTGTATTTTACGTTTTACTTTGTAAATTTAATTTATATTTGAAAATATACACTTGTTTCAAATCTGATGACTGCAACACTCAACAAAAAAATGTGAGTCAACTGTTTACCACTGTGTAACATCACCTTTTCTTTTAATAACACTTCTAATGCATTTGGGCACTGAAGACACCAGTTGGTTAATTTTAGCAAGCAGATTTTAGCAAGCAGGAAATGCAGGGACGTCCCTGGAAAAGACGACATCTGGATGGCAGCATATGTTATCCAAAATGTGTACATATCTTTCTGCATTAATGGTGCCCTCACAGATGTGCAAGTTACCTCATATACCATATACCCACAGCCAAACATGGTGGTGGGTCAGTGATGTTTTGGGGCTGCTTTAATTCCAGAGGTCCAGGGGAACTGGTCAAGATTGATGGCATAACAAATTCCACCAAGTATCAGGCAATGACCCAAAACATACCTCAGGATCCACACAGAAATGTTTCTGTGACAAAATCAATGTTTTGCCATGGCCATCTCAGTCACTGGACCTCAATCCAATTGTAAACCTGTGGGCTAAGTTGAAGAGGGCAGTTGATAAAGGCATGAATAATGAGTGCAAATAAGTAAGGAACCATGATTTTGGTTAAATTTATTTTTGTGTTAAATTTGAACGAGTTTGGGTGGTTACAGCGCAACATTAATAAAGTACAGTGTTTCTCACATGTTGATATTGAGTTTCTCTAAAATTATGTTATGTTTTTAAAGTATTGTTTGTGCATTGCCAGTCAGGGGTTACAGTAATTTCAGCCCAATGTAGTTTTGGCCATGTAGTGTACGTGGGCACCCCTACTAATTAATGTTTGGGTATTTTAGGCACACTTTTGCTCACCAGTGCATAAAATCCAGCACATAGCCATGAAATCTCCATAGACCAACACTGGTAGTACCATGGGTTGTACTGAATAGCTCAGTGACTTTAATCATGGCACCGTCATAGGATGCAAACATTACTACAAGTCAGTGTAAAGCATGCTGCCACTGGACTAGGGAGCAGTGGAAACATGTTCATTGGAGTGATGAATCACGCTTTACTATCCAGTCTGATGGACAGATCGGGGTGTGGCGGATACCAGGAAGACGCTACATACAGGAATGCATAGTGCTTACTGTAAAGTATTGTGAAAGAGGGACAACAGTCTGAGGCTTTGGTCTAGGCCCATTATTTCCAGTGAAGGGTCATCTTAATGCTACTGGATACAAAAGACATTTTAGACAATTGGGTGCTTCCAACTTTGTTGCAACAGTGTGTGAAGGCCTTTTCTGTGTCAGTATGACTGTGCCTCTGTGCACAAAGCAGGGTCCGTAAAGACAAGGTGGAGTGGAGGAACTTGAGTTGCCTGCACAGAGCCCTGATCTCAACCCCATTGAACACCTCTGGGATTAAATTAAACAGCAATTGCAAGGCAGACCTATTTTTGTACATAAATAATATTGTAATAACACAAGGGCGTTAAAAGAAATAGAAAAACATTTAATCAAAGAAAATATCCCATTCACTACATTTTACTTTTTTATATTTTAGTCATTTAGCAGAGACTTATCTAGAGCGACTTACAGTAAGTACATTTCCCTGGAGCAACTTACTGTAGGGACACGACAACATTTGGCACAGTTGGGAATCAAACCGTTCAACTCCAAATCTGACTCCCTAACCACTGAGCAATTTGACACACTAAATTAAGCATTGTGAGTTGTCTATTCTTTCAATGACTGACATTGATCTATAACAACTCCATAAGAAAAACCCTTCTTTCATCATCTACAAATGGTAACTGACAAATACATTTCAGCTATACTTGTTCAATTGAGAAATTAATAGTGTTTTAACATAAATTGTCTTTAATATAACTTTGTCATTTCCTCCTAGTCTAAAATACATGTGGGCTTGATGTGGGTTGAATATCTGCAGTCAGAAAATGATAAGCATTTTTAATTAAAAAAATAAACATTTCCCTTTGCATTGAGTCAAATTGTAGTAATAAGTCTTGTTACACTGAATGTGTAGCCGTTGTCCCATTGCTTGCTATGTATTTATAAATTCTGAAACTTTATTATATGTTTAGAGATGTGGAGCTGCAGATAAGGCAGGTGTAAGTGGGAATTGGAAGGGGAGCAAAATGGGGGTAAACTTTTTTGTATGTTTTACCTATTTCACAGCTTTCAAACCAATGAATCAGATCCACCAATGCCTTGCCATGCTTTGCAATCAGGAAGAGTTCAGATGTTACCAAGGGGGTCAGCCAGCACCCGGAGATTGAAGCTCCTACGGGAAGATTCTGCGGCTAACAAGCCATCACCTTCCGTTAGCATTCCGTAGACTCCCATTCATTTTGGCATCAATTTGACAGCGAATCACTTTATATTTCAAGCATTTAAAGACTATTTGGACATTGTTTATTTCTAAAGAAACATGACAATGTATAAAATGCTCCATTACACTGTATCCCACGTTATGGCCCCGTAGCAGCAGTTGTAAAAATAGGCAAAAGATTGTGTCATAACCATGCAACTTTCTGTCAAACAGTAGAGAAATGACCGTACAGTCCAGCAGAAGCTCGCAGGCAATCGGGGGACGTGAAGGCATACAGTCAAGAGAGAAGCCCATAGAGCAGAGGTGGGCAATTATTTTTGCTTGAGGGCCACATTGAGCTTTTGAAACCGAATGGCTGAATTATATAATGATGCATGAAAATTAGGAAATATTATTTCATTAATTTAACCCCACCCCTACACGGTTATGTGCGTATCCTACAGCAAATCTTTTGTTTTGTAACACCATTTCCTTGTTTGACTGCAATGTTTTCAGTTTACCAAAATATAGTCAGTGAAAAGTTCCCAGCTTTGAGACATGATATCTCCAGCTGTCATTAATCCACATGGACGAACCACTCCTAATTATTTGCGTTGGCATTATTTTATCAGCAGAACCCCCTCTTTCCAACCATATTGGTACCATGTTGGTATTGTGCAGGACAGGACAATGTCCTACATCATTGCAGCATTGCTATTTTGTTATTTTCATGTCCTACTTCCTGTCTGCAATGTATTTAGTAAAAAAGGCAAAAGTAAAAAAAAAAAATGACTGACTTCAAGGCGCAATAGCTCTGGCTCTGATAAACCCACATGGATGAGCTAACACTCATTCTTTTTGGCCGAACTTCCTCTTTCCAACGGTACCTAAGTTTAGTTGCTAGCATTTACGGTTCGAAAGATAATCGCAATAAAATTGTGCTTGACACTCTAGAGCGTCGGGAGACTGTGGAGGGTAAAAACGCCTCGCGGGCCAGATCAAAGGACCTGGTTGGGCCGCATCTGGCCCGCGGGCCGTAGTTTGCCAACCACTGCCATAGAGTCCACGAAAAGCATCGAAACAAAATATTTCTGCAATGTTTTTGATGGATTGGAAATACTTCCTATTCATGCTCTCCATCTCTGCAAGAGGCAAGATTCTGAATGGTTCAGATTTATTTTGGCACAGCTACAAGAAAAATTTTCAGAGGTTGCTCACATCACATCTATGTCGTCAAGCGCAGTTAGAGGCTGTGTAGCAGCTGCACAGTATGTTTGGCTACCCCTGGAAAAGTGCTTCTAATTGACTTCACTTGGTCTCTGTTGAAGTCAATGGCGTCACTTGGTCCATTTTATATACTGTCTATGGATTTTACACTCAGCACATTTTTGAGCAATTTCTAAAGGTCCTTAAGTAATAGCCTGTACTATTATTGCTATTAAATTACAATTGACAAAAACTGGTCAAGTAAAACTCAAACTAATTATAACAAAAAAGATTAATCATATTCTATGGTGTTTTTTCCAACTATTGTACATTTTCTGTAGGCTTACAGCACACGTTGTCAACGTAGTATAGTATTAAAACTGATGGCACTGTTGCGCTGCACTAGCAAATTAACACATGAACACAAGATTTTGCCTATCGTAATGTTGCCTGTGCTTAAATACGTATGTTGTGAATGTGATATAAATGTTAGCCTACATATATAGACCCAATTAGTCATTACACAACTTGGAAAAATGTATCATATCTAGCTGTGTTATTTATTAAAGATGAGTGTATAATTAATTAGCATACTCTATTTTCACTTTCATTTATCTCTGCATATTCTGTGGGATGATGCTCAGGGACATGGGACAGGTTCAAAGTGCTCCCATGCTTTAAGTATTGGGTAAACATCAGCATTAATGGTGCCTCGTGGGTCTTCAAATTAGCCAAAGTATTACCAGACCACAGACTTCAGTCACAGAGATTCAGGCTCTGACGTTGCCATTTCAGGTCAACGCGTCTTTTTGTCATGCTGTTCGCTTGTGGCTTTGGTGCAAGTGTCTCAATTTAGAAAGTTTACGTTAAGTTTATATGATGCAGTGTGAATGTAGCTGACTCTCTTAATTTAACTGAATTTACAATGGTAACGTTAGATCCTTTTCCAAATCAGGCATAATTCTGACTATATATTAATGCAATACCTTGAATAAGAATATGGCCACGGTATGAAAACATTCTCCTTTTAGAACCAAGATAAACTGTGAAACCTTGAAAATGTTACATTCCTAATCAACATTGGGGGCATTAACCATCAATTTAAACAAATGGCAGTCTTTACAGACTATACTGGCTGATCTCAACTGATGAAAGGTTAAGAGCAGCGCCTAATCAGAATGTCAGGAGGGATCAGCCAATGAAATATTCTCAGGGGGGAAAGATATTGCCAGTGCCTCATTTACATGTGTGATCGCACTGGGAAAGGATATGCATCCTCTACCCATCTCTATGGGAACCTTTGAAATCAACAGGGTCCATCTGTTGGGGAGAAGTCCATCTGTAACAGACATCACAGTCATTCTACACCAACCACTTCAAATCATCTTTGCCTAAACATAATCCACAATTTCACAACACAGAACTAAAAACGTCAAGGATTGTGACGTTCAAATATCTGAACCTCCATTCAGCCAATAGTTAGCTACTTCCCCAATGTCTAGAGCAAAAAGACTCAAGACTGAATAATGGAGACATAATGAAGGATGGTGAGTCAGTTCCTAACACAGAGGGAATCGTCTGCCTCTCAGCGACTCTAGTGTTTCCAGAGAAAGGCTCTGGCTAGCTTAGGTGTGTTTGGTTGGCTGAGGGATCGGGGGGTGGGAGTAAAGTAATTAAACAGGATACACGCCTCCAATGAGCCTCACAACATACAGGTAGAGATTACGTACTTCAAACCCTGCATATTAGAGGCCCCATCCCTGTGACGCTCACAGGAAAAATGCAAGAAAGAGCCAAGCCCCAGTGCTGTGGTATATATCCTGCCTTTGTTAGATGACGGTGGGGGTGTTTTGACAATGGATGGGGGGGGGTAAAAACCCACTGTTAAAACAAAACAATCAGGAAGATTACATATTTGGTGGTAAAATAAAACTTGGAAATTTCTAAGGCCCTCCATATTGCAGGTAGGGGGATCAGTGAGTGCACATTAATGTGTGTCACTAAGTGTGTGATTTAGTTACAGTAACTAGGGAACCATTTTACAAAAGAAACAAAGTGTATGCTAGTGCTTTCACAATGGAGAACCTACACAATCCCATCCAGAACTCAGGATACAAGCCTCTCCATGGGTTCTTTCTCAGCTTCCGTCCTTGAGGGATTTTCCCCTAGCCACTGTACTTCAAATCATATTACTTTCACTTTCAAGTTTCAGGCTGGATATCTGTATAAAGCACAGCGGCAATTGCTAATATAAAAATGGGCTTCAAAAAACAATGTTATTAATAAATAAACCTAATTTTCCTGTGTGTGTATATATGTATATATGTTGTATATATGTATATACACACACACACACACACACACACACACACTTGTTGGCTAGCCTATAAAGTAGCAATAAAGTATATGAATCTTTAGGAATCTCCTGGATTTCTACATAATTTGGTCAAGAAATTTTAATCTGTTCTTTAACAAAGTTTTAGCCACTGTATAATCCAGAGGCATAAACAAAAGTCTACACACTTCACCTTATGACAATACACAGTACAAAGTGGTAGAATTTGATACAGGTGAATTTGCTACCATTCACAGCTGCTCATTATCTGTTAATCAAGCATGTACTGCATGCTGACTGCTAATGTTAACATTAGAGGGAATAGTAGATTAGGCCAACGCTATATCGAACGTGCAAGTGAGCTCACCTGAAAGTAGTCAAAGACACATTGTTGACAACCACTACTGGACCACTGGGAGAAACAGACTGAATGGCTAACTGTAGTTAGCACAGGGACCGGCCCACTAACACAGGTCTAGATCTAAGATTAATGCACCCTTTTTTGTTCTCTGACTTATCAAGGCTACTGATGATTTGCCAGTTTTGGGGTTGTCAATGAGCCAGGCCAAATTGCTTACCAGCCTACAACTATCAAGCAGCAGCAGGTGACATGATGTAAATGGATTTCCACCACGATCTGTATCGGCATGTCTTTCAATTAAACAGTAAAGCTAACAGAAAAGAACATACAAAAACAATCTATACATTTACAATAAAACCTTCCTCTGAGGCTGGATAAATGAAGGAGCTTTACTAGTGATCATACTTGTAAACAAACATTTAGTTGTACTCAATGTAATCCCAAGAGCAGACAACTATCCACAGTTCAGAAGGAAAGATACTTCTGGAATCTTCTAGTCAGATATTTGATGAGGAGAACTTATAGCTGCCCTGAATAGCCATTAATGAGCTCTTTAATACTACTGTACCAGTCTATATATCAGTAATATCAGAGTAATGCAAATTAGGTTTACACATTTTTTCTGCACCTAAATCTCAGGTAAGACTACATGTTGGTGTTGGCCAAATCTTTCAAATATATTAGACATTTATAAAGAGGGAATGTGGGGTGTAGCCATCTCACTTGGAAAGAAAAACATTCCACATTTGACAGAGAAGAGCACGTACACAAACGGAAACAGATGTCAAGAGTAATTTGTATGTTGTTATCGGAATTTGTTTTTATTTGTTCTCCTGAACCCTTTCTCCGTCCTCATCTCTTTAGTATTAATCGTAAAGGAAAATGCCTGTGAAACAGTAGCGGTGAAATGTTCAAATCATTCCTGTTGTTATGGGATCTCTGGTGTAAACACACACACCCTCGTGACAGATTCGAGTGGGCACAGTAACATGGCATGACTGTCTATACTATTGCCCTAAACCTGGTGCTACAGACAACATCCCTGTAGGTAGTACTCATTGTTTGTGGATCGGTGAGGGAGTGTTGGCAAAACTCACAAGTGACTCACGTGGGAAAGGAGGGTGATACGATGACTAAGAGCAGAATAAAGATGAATTTAAATTAATCTTAATCTTGTGGTGTCACAACAGCACAGGTGCTGCCACCAACACCAGCTATCGTTTCACAGCCTAATTGGAAGGCTTCTAACACACCCCAAAGCAGATCCTTGAGGAAATACTCACAAAAAAGCCTCTATCCACATTTCCTGCAAGCCACTTTCGAACATCTGCTCCTCATTTCGAAAGAGGATGTTGTTCCACAGAGGGGGGGGAAGGAAAGGGGGAAAGAGACATTTCTCAATGCTTAGAAAGCCAACGCGTTGCTTGAACTTAATGATTTTAGTAATTATGGGAGCAAGGCATTGGAAAAGCATGAATTGGAGGGCGACGCGGGCAAAAAAGGTGACATTTGTCAATGCTTTGAATTGTTACAGGGCTACACATCATCACACACAGGACAGAGGTAATCCGTTATTCCAACTACTCCTCTGGTCAATGACTACATCAGAGACCCTAACTTAACATGAACTACTGCTGCAGAAAAGGCAGCAATAATCGTGTACATCTCTGGACGTTCCTTTTTTGGCACTTGGCATGAATGACATCTTAGCAAACAAATCTAACGTGTTTTGGTCCTGATGTTACGTGTTGACCCTGACCTGGAACATTAGTACAGGTACAGAGAATGAAACCGTACAGTCGTTTTTATTTAGACAAACAGTAATATTAACTACCAGTATTATTAGCAGTTTTACAACCACATGTAGTCGTTGAGCCAACACGGACGCTAGATTTACAAATAACGGGTTAGAGAAATTAACATGTTATGTTGACTGTTGTTGTCATACCTCGCTAAAGTGACAAACTTGTGTGAGTAACTATGTAGGTTGGACAAAGCAGAGAAAACGTGTCCTATACTGTACCTGAATCTGGGAGAGTCTTTGAGACATTCCTCGAATTCCACAGTTATCTTCATCTTCTTTTAGCAAGTAAAAACAGGGATTAAATGACTAGGTTTAAGAGCAACTGGCCTTTGCCCCGGGTGTCCACTAGCTATTATGGGATATGAATCCACAGTAGACGTCGACCAGCTAGCCAGCTAGCCTGTGTGGCTGGCTAGCTAATAATGTCTCGCGAAAATGCAACCATAAACACTTAATACGTAAAATTAGTACGTCAATAAAGATTATTTTTTTTTAAATTAAAGTCCAATATTAATATGATAAAAACGGTTCACTTTCTAGGTCATAGCAGTAAGTTGAAGTACAGGCTCCTCTTGCACGCAGCCACTGTTCAGCTCTCTAACCACAGACGTGCTGAGTCGACGAGTATTCATGGGTCAAGTGCTTCCTGATCCATGAAAAACGCCCGTTGACGGACATATGGAACATCCAATGACAACGCTATCTTCGCCCTTAGGAGAGTGGATTGATCTTTTTTTCTATTTGCCATGTAATCTACTATTCTATGGAAAAGTTGGGTGATGAATTATACAGAACGATATGCTTGTTTCGCATTAACGCATTACATTACGTTAAGTACAAATATTGACCTATTCTAGCAGTAAATGTACCACTTTTAATGCAAAGAACCTCAATAAGTATAAAGCCACACAATACAATGGATTACACTGAGCTTCTCTTACATAATTAAACATGAACTACTTGGATTTACAGTAGACGATTGACACCTAGTGGCCGCTCTAAAGTACTGGCTAATGATAACTTCGCCACACAAAAAATTGTATTGCAAAACATTCGTCAGTTACAGTTGGACACATTTCGAAACACTTCCCTCTTTTAGAAAAACCTTTAGCTAATAAAACGTTTGCCAAAATGCTGATTTTCTCAAGTAAATAGATAAACGGTTCTCTTTGTGTGACATAAACAAACCTGCTAAAGCCAACAGTCCATAAACTGATTTTTATTTTTTATAGGAGACAAAAATACACATCCTTATGATTAAGAACATGCACATTTATACAAAAACATAAAATCAAAATTCCCATTAGCTGGGAACAGACACAAATGACCAGGTGAGACAGATTTAGTCCACAACTCCGGTAAAGAGAGAAAACTTAGAAAGTAAGTTAAACAATAAAACAGGACATTGAGTCCAAACCTCTGAACAGCAAAGAATAGAATAGGGGCATGTTCAATCACAATACACACATATACACACTTTTTTCAGAGGCAGCCTTGCCTTGTAATTGCCACTCTAGGTTAATGTCTTACAAGTTGAATCATCACCAACATTATCCTTTCATCTTAAGACACAATTTGCATTTGTTTTTACAAATTATCTATTAATCTAAGTTACTCTTCACGTGTTCAACACATTGTCACACTTGAGAGCCCTGCCTAGTTATTAACATTATTTATTTCAGGTTATCAAAAATAAAGATCGAGCCAAAACCTCCTATATTGTATCAATCTGTATTTCCTGTAGGTATTGTATTTTCAAAAGGGTTCCAGCAATGAGCTTTTGCGATTGTATGGGCAGAATCCAAGGGACGTATACGGCTATTTAGACAAAGGAACGTCCTTTATCATGATGGAATAGTGGTTCTTAAAGGATCACATACACATCAAGTTGCCATGATTCAAATATCATAAAAGTAATAAATATCACAGTACCCAACTGCCAAGGTAGCACTCCTGTTAACCAGGTAGCTATTACAACGATAGCCAAATAAACAAAATCAAGGTAATGCTACACAAAAATCCCCCTTCTTCTAGAATGTCAGTGAGAGTAATATCTACATACCCCATGTCTTTCTGTTCATGCAGACCTTTAACCACTTACACCCCCACCGTCCCACCCCAGGAGACGAGTCAGTCAGTAGCCTTTTTGACATTGTAAAGGTCATAGGACAGTCCTCAAGTGTATCCATTAGTAACCATCCATTTGCTTCCATCGCAGCAAAATGTTTTTCATGAAAAACAAGCATTTACTTATTCAAAAAGTGCAGGTTAGTCCGTAAGTGTTTTGGTCATTTAGTCTCAGGGTTTCTAGTGAATCCGGCCTTGCCCATCAGTAGTACAAGCTTCCCTGGGGGGCTAAGTCTGTCTCTGCCCTCAGTCAAGTGAGCAAACAAGTAAATCGTGCAGACAGCCAGTAAGCCTTGGCAGCCATGGACAACACTGCTAGGTTCTGTAGCACAATCGGCAAGCCAGGCCGTCTGAAAATACATTTTGTCCTGTGAGAAATGGTGCTGTTTTAGGCAATTGTGTGATTACATATTAAAATGAAATAACAAAATATAATTTTTGAATACATGTGGTTGTGCCATTATTTTCGGTACATTAGCCAACCTATTAGGAGTTGGACCGTTTGGAAACCTATCCTATAGTGGCCATGTAAATATTATTTCAGATTAAAATACTGGTCACCCTGGACAGTGAGGTACCCGGTGACCTGGAGGAAAACATTGGCCATTCCTGTATTCATAACAGATAAGCCCACATTCAACATCAGGGTAACAGAAAAGATAAACAATAGCGCAGCAAGCTCATTAAGGTTTCCAATTTCTTCAAAGAGGTTTCTGATGAGTAATTTTTTGCCAATTTTGCACGCACGCACGAGCGCACGCACACACGAGCGCGCACGAGCACACACACACACAAAAATCCCTTTACATGGCCACCTCCATCCCAAAAATTACCCACCACTTCCAACCAGTGAGGAAAAATGGGGGTGTTGCTGTTTTTGAAGTGGGGTGTCCATCTACTTTTCACAGGAGTACAGGAGGCCAGAAACACGGGCGGAAAAACTTACAGCAGCGAGCGAGCTGGTGAGTGAGGCAGGAGTCAGTTATTAACATCCTGTTTTAACAGTTCTTAAGACTGAGCTGTTAACGTAGGTCAGGCTCGTTAAAGGTGACAACAGGTTATTGAGATCGTCTTGGCAACCAGGAGGGATGATGCTTTGCATTTGCAGTGTTTCTGGGGAAATACACACGCGTGTTACAGGGGTTGTATGATGGGAGGAAATGAAGCTTAAACTGTCTGCACCATGGTCCAGCACAGTAAAAACTTAGCTAAGTGTCTCTCTTAAATGTTGTATGAGCGGAGATGCACAAGCTGGGGACAGGAGCAGTGGTGCATCATGGTCCTCCTCCTCTAGGAATCCAGAACTGCAACCCAGAGATGGGAAGAGTCAGTGAGAGCATCATACCGGTACATGTCAAATAACAATATACTATATACACTGTATATACACACTATATACTAGTAATATACAGGTACTTCTCAAAAAATTAGCATATTGTGAAAAAGTTCATTATTTTCCATAATGTAATGATAAAAATTAAACTTTCATATATTTTAGATTCATTGCACACCAACTGAAATATTTCAGGTCATTTATTGTTTTAATACTGATGATTTTGGCATACAGCTCATGAAAACCCAAAATTCCTATCTCAAAGAATTAGCATATCATGAAAAGGGTCT
>JACXGM010003535.1:0-41601 GCA_016801145.1 Umbra pygmaea
ACATAAAGACAGAAGACATAAAGACAGAAGACATAAAGACAGAAGACATAAAGACAGAAGACATAAAGACAGAAGAAATAAATACAGAAGACATAAAGACAGAAGACATAAAGACAGGACACAGAAGTTCTCTGCATTGGTATTTTAAGCTTCAAGTCATCTTCAAGTGAAAGCTTAGCAAGGCTACAACATTGGTGGTCTGAATCCTCACAACATGCTCTCTCCTTTAACGTCTTCAACAAAACCCCTGGCTGAGAAAGACCTGTGATGAGAAGCTGAATGAGTTGGTATACTGTAGGAGGAAACATGTCCATCTTCCACTGTGTCTCAAGGGCTCTAGAGTAGTTGAGACGAGACAAGGTCATAATCACTAACATTCAGTATATAAAGTATATGAATCCTTTTTCAAAACATTTGTCTAATATTTCTCTCTCATGAAAAAGCTCCTAATAAAACTATGGCTGGTCAGAGAAGTAGGTATCTGTTCTTTTTGGTAGTTAAACGTTTTATTACTTGGATTCCTGTGAACCCAGAATAAGCTTCATTGATACTAGCTAAAGTGTAGCTTTGACATGATCCTTTTCTAGTCTCACTTCACTGATATAGCTGTGTCTACAGTACATGCATGGCTTAAAGGTACTTTAAACCCCCCACACAATTGCCCATAGCTCCACCAGGTTACAGTACATGTTCTGAAGCCAGTCAGGTAAGAAGCTGTGGTCAGAGTCTGAAATGAATTCCTTCAGCAGGTTCCACCTTTCATTCGAGCCACAGAAGTGGACGACAAAATGCTCCATGGCTTCCTGTCAGCTGGTCAGACAGCGTAAAGCGGAGAGGGTGAAAGACAGTGGAAGAGAGGGAGAGTCGATGGGAGACAGAGACCAGGCGAAGCGATGAGGAACGGGGGAAAGGAACAAAGCGGGAGTGAGAAGAGGAGGGAGAGATAATAAATGCAGGGTGTGGATATAAATAAATGTTGTTTTCGCCTCATGCGTAATGTTTTTATTCATATCTGGCAAGACATGGCTTCTGTGAATAATATCTCATCCATGCACATGACAGTAGGTTGTGTGACTGACTGTCTCTGTGTGTGTGTGTGTGTGTGTGTGTGTGTGTGTGTGTGTGTGTGTGTGTGTGTGTGTGTGTGTGTGTGTGTGTGTGTGTGTGTGTGTGTGTGTGTGTGTGTACGCCTGCGTGTGTGCGTGCGCATGTGCGTGTGTGTGTGTGCGCGTGTGTGGGGGGGGTTGCCAGACAGTCTTGACAGTTTCAATATGTCTCAGGCACTCACCCACACATATAACAGACACCCACACAAATGTGTGCAGGCAGGGACACACACACACACACACACACACACACACACACACACACACACACACACACACACACACACACACACACAGACACACAAAGGGCTCTGGATTACCACCAAAAGCCTCATGAGCCTTGAAGTTATTGATAGTCATTCAGGTGGTCACCATGACGATGAAATGACTGAGTGGATTTATATGTTATGATGTGCAGCACAGCTTCTTGTCAACAGAACACACAGACACACTCATCCCCACACTGGGTTTGTCTGTCACATGTGAATAACTGTAATGTGTTGAGGTTGATTTCTTGCTCCTTCATTCCTCATTTTGTTTCTCCATCGCCCAGACACTCTGCAGATGCTTCACTTCCTGGCCACACTCTCTCTTTATATCTCCACATCTCTCTCACCAAAGCCCATGTGTTAGGTCAGGCACTGGTGGTGTACAGTATGAGAAGGCCTAGCTTGCATTCACCATTTCAATTCATCCCAAAGGTGTTCAGTTGGGTTGAGTTCAGGGCTCTGTGCACAACAAACCTGAGGAAACATGTCTTTGTGACCCGGCTTTGTGCACAGCGAACAGTCATGCTGGAACAGTAAAAATGCAACATAGTTAGAAGCACATAATTGTCTAATATATCTCTGTAATCACTGGAAGAAAGGAGCCTTGCCCAAACCCTGAAAAAAAGCACAAGACCATTATCTCCCCTCCATCGTTATTATGGGAGTCCACATACTTTTGACTATAGAGTATATCAGTGATGTCGCTAAGGCTATTTTAATTGTATTTAAAAAAAAAATAATAATAGTATAACATAAATGACCATTATTAATTTAAATCTCTTTGAATTGTTTTTGTCAAACTAGCAATTATGGCTGACAATTTACTATACAAATCTATGGCCGATGCTAGGACCTGGGGTTGCTGTTGTCCAATATTAACAGATGCTACACCTTTTAGCATATATGGTGACTAAATAAAAAATGTACACTGTCATTACACATAGTGACAGACTTTAATAAGTCTTTCATAAGTCCGTAAGCCAGGTATCAAGTTAAAGTTTTTTGATTGTTATTTAATGTTAGCTTGCTACTTAACTTTAGGTCTAATCACAGGGTGAGCATCCGGTTTGACAAAGTGACGAGGTCTGATGAAGCTTAGTGATCTACTAGAAAGAAAATGGAATATTGTTAAGCTTTCAAATACAATTGGGCTGTTTTTGATAACATAGGCCTAACGTGCTCTTGCATAAACGATCAAGATTTGCAGTTTAAGAGGTTTACACATCAAACATCAGTTTTTCATCATTATTCTTCGCACCCACTAACTGAGTGATTTAGCAAGACTAAAGTAGGTTTCAGGGTTTCACTCACTTAGATGGTTTGGACTCATCTTGAAAGGTCATGCAAAAGGAGAGGCTGAGGGAGAGCAAACATTTTGGGGCCATTAAAAAACTCCTGGGGGAGCATGCCCCTAGACACCCCTAGTAGAGGCTTAGCCCCCCTATCCATAAATCTCTAGTGACATCCCTGGTGTATATACTGTATACCCTCTCTATCTCTTTCTGCCCCTTCTCTCTACCTGCCCTTTCTGCATTCTCTCTTTCTTCCCCCCATCCTAACTTCAGAAAAGCATTGCACCCTGTATTGATCAAGTCTTGTACTATCAAAACAGTCATTATAATATAAGTGCTCTATGCTTTTACCATCATAATTTCTGTTCCCTCTAAAATAACCAGTACGCTGTAATAGAACGTAGACCGACAGAGAAGTGTCAAACAACTGGTTAGGATGCATAAGGTGCTGTTCTAGACTAATGTCTCTCAATCAAATCATACAATGAAGTCCGATGTCTAGTCTGCTGGATGCTGTTTACTCTATGAAACTATTTCCTGATAGTCATCAAGTGGGACAGTGTCGACTTATAACAATTTACTTATTTGAAAGAAAGAATTCGAGGACAAAATACTTACCGGTATTTTGAGAAAGGGCAAAGTAACTTTTTTGTGTGATTTCGCCCATTTGTCTCCCCTCCCAATTGGTCTTTTCTAATTGCACTCTCACCCTGGCTAGTCAGCATATCTGCATCTCTCTGGATGATGGTGATGGTAAGGGGCGCGCACATGATTCATCCAACCACATGTTGCTGAGCTGGCCGATTATTTTCACACTCCTCATCGAACACAGAAACCATTAGACAGATCATGTACTGGATGATTACGTTCACCAATTAAAGTTTCTCGATTCAATTTACAGGCACCTGATCTGCACAGAAGAAGTCGCTGGAGAGCGATGTGGCAAGGTACAGTAATATTCTGTGCAAGGGACTTTTTAAGTGTAAAGGGAAAGATATGGATAGGGGAAAAAACAATATGGCAGAATATCTCAATTTCTGGATATGAAAAAAATTATGGGAAGAAGGAACACTGAAAACCACACTTCAAAGATGGAAAATTAAATGGGGTATCTAAATTTCGAGAGCACCTGATCAAAGCACATTTATTACACTCAATTATGTGTATATCTATTTCAAATAAAAAGTACAAATGACTTGCTTCTAAAGGGAAGATAATATCTGCTCAATTATGTATTGTATGTTACATTACTGAGGAATAAAAAGTAGAGAACAAACAAAATGAGAGAGAACTTCATTGAAATGACCAAACCGTGCCCTCCAAATGTTCACTCATCAGTAGACATTCTGGTGTGTCTACCTACTGTAGTTCTTCCCTGTGAAGGCAACATGACTGCAACCATGTATTCAACTCATGAAATGTTTTGCTGTGAATTACATTTTTCAAACTATCATTGATACTACTACATCCACCTTGTTTCTTTTAGATATGCAAAATTGTTTAAATGTCAACAAATCTGTTGATAATTCGAGTGGACTAATTGATGCAGTTTATTTAATGTTGACCATAATAACCAGTGAACCGACTCTGCCAGATGGATTGCTTCGCATTTGCTTTGCATATCCATCTGGAAACTTTCCATTGGAGAACGTTTGGGAAGGGGCAAAAATACTGGTTACCTGAATAGATAAACCATCTGTCTATCACCACCTATGTTGGTGTTGCGCGAAAGCTACGCTCATCTCATACGTTAAAGCCACCATGTTGGTTTAGACTAAACACAGTCGCTTCTCGTTGCATCACACCCTACACCGCCACAAACCAACGCTGATTGGTCTGTCGTTTGGCGAACGGCTCCAAATTTTCTCTATCTCAAGATGCCAGACTGATCTGCAAATGGAAAACTGGAGCTCGCAAGATCAGGTTGGTCCCACGAGACAAAATAACCAGCCAGCCTAAAGGTGGCAGCTAACTTTGTTCGAGTAAGCGAGTTAAACCAGCTACTGTGTTCAGTCACAAGAGTTTTGCTTTCAAACTTCAAATCTTTCTCAATAGATAAAAATTGGCCTCTGTTGCTTCTCTGACTAATGCCCTCCTTAACTGGTCACTGACTTGGGTGGACGGGCTTCCCTAGGCGTATTTGCGCCATATTATTTCCATTTTTTTATAATGGATTTATGGGTGCTCCTGGGGATGATATATATTTGGGATATTCTTTTATGACCCAACCCTGATTTGTGGTTTTCCAGAACGTTTTTTGATAGCTCCTTGATCTACATAATGCTGTTACATATGCTCGCAAAATCTGGGGCCGTCCAGAAATAGATGTGTCTACTTTGTTTTTTTTAGGGGTTTCATATCAATGGGGGTAAATAAAATGTAACCAACAAATGTTTATTTTCTTTTATTTAACATTTTGTCACAATAAAAAACAAATAAATATGTTTTATCACGTGTTCAGTATGTTGTGTAAAACAAATGGTAAAAATCTCAATACAATCCGATTTCATTCCAGGTTGTCGCACTAAAAAATGTGGAAAAGTTTGGGGGGTTAAATACTTAAATACTATACTAGACATTGTATGATGAATCAAATAGTCATGTTCTCCCTCACTGTGAAACAACTGACGAGTTTCACATTTAACTCATGCTAAATTAATTGTTGTAGAGACAATGGCCCTCATTTATCAAACGTGCGTGGAAACCAGCGTAGATCTAAGCACAAAAATCATTTTATGTCAAGGCTCACGTGTGATTTACAAAACGTTCGTATCACTCCAATTCCAGCGTACGAATGAACGGGTGTTGATAAATCAGATGGTTGAAATCAATCGTAATTGAAATATCACGCCCACATATATGCAGGGGTTAGAAGAAATAGAGAGGCTCAGGTCTCAGGATGAGGCCAACCGCTTGGTTTTATTTGGAAGATTAAAATCAATGGATCAAGGAAAAATGTATTGTGGACTGAGGTTACTGCTACAGTCATTGAAAGCAATAAACGAGAACCTGAAGTGCATTTCAAATAAATGAATAATTTTCACAAAACATTCCACATTGTATTTTTTTAAGTAGCTTTCTTACTATAAGATAGCACTTACTATATTAGAAGCGCAGAATTATATCCTGTATCCTTCGTAGAGCCCCCGATGTTGGCTATTGAATGGCACCCCGTTCTCCAGCGCAATATTGTGGAGAACCCTGCATGCCATAATTATATACACTCTGGGGTGTATAGCAGAGTCCCTCCCCCCCACTGACCCAAGACAGAGCCACTTGCCCTTACGCAAACCTATGCATCTCTCCACTGTGGTTTTTGTGCGTGTGTGTGCACTGTTGAACCTGCGCTCCTGCTCGTTTGGGGATTTGCAAGCGGTGTTTTAAGGTACTCAGTCAGGGAATAACCTTTGTCACCTACGGGAATCACATCAAACTTTCACCAAAGCACCATGTAGACTTATTATAATAATTGTACGAGGGCGTAACTCACAGAGGAGATGACTCCAGCCATGCGGTGCGCCCTCATGTGGCCTTGTTGCAATGCTGCAATAAAAAAAAATAAGAGTTGCACTACCATATTCAGAACAAACATCCTGGCATCACATATAATCTGAACAATTATTGAATGAAAGTTTTTGCGATTGATAAGTACGTAATCATTCATGGATGGTGGCTACAGATGCAGTACAATATATCGGCACAATCACATTTGGAAATCCAGCAATCTCACAGTTTGCTGAGCATCATCATATGGAAATTGAATATACCTAGCAGAAATGGACTTGATAGCCATCAAAACTGCTGGCACTTCGACTAATTGTTGGCTGTGATATACCAGACCTGTCCCTGATCTCCCGCTGAAAAATCCCAGTGGCCAAAAACCCCAACGTAGAGAGCGCACATTAACGTCCTCTAATAGAGCCAGATCTGCCATCTCTTCGACTTCAGGACTGCCAAAGCCCTTGTTTAAATGATTGCTTGTACAACAATTCATTGAACCGGGTGGTTATACCATGAACACCGCTAGTCACACTGAAGAACTTGCGTACAAAAGGTCAGACCAGACGTGAGATTTTATCGTAGCCTACGCTCACGTTCAAATTGATAAATGCCTTGCTTTGCGTAGGAATCGGCGTACGCCCGTCCTACGCCTGTTTTAGGTCATACGCACGTTTAAATAAGGGCAAATGGGGGTAAGCCTTACCTTGCCATTGTGTAAATCTCAATTGTACTGTATATGTGCACTTGAGATGGGTAGAATGCAAATAAAGAACAGTGCATTTGCAACATGTGAAAAACATGAAGACATTGTCGTTCTGCTGGTCTGTGCAGCCAAACAAAGAAAGGTCATAATCAGGAGTTTGTTCAAGCTGTTATGAATAAGGCCAATAGCCTGGGACACTTCCATCCCTGCTTCATCACCTCGTCTTTGTGAGCCAAATGTTTTTTTCCTTTATGCCTTCTCAGAGGAGACAGCAGTTGTCTAGTTGTGTATTGTAGAGGGAGTTTGTAGTGGTGGGAGCTGGGCTCCATCGGCATTTAAATTCTTATCGATTTCAGCAACAGTTTGAAGTCTGCTCGAGCACAGCCTGGGACGAGACACAAGTGTCGTGTGTAAACATGCAGGTCTCTCTCGAATTCCACGTGACCTCTGGAGTTAGCACGTGAGAAGAGTTTGAAAATATCCCATCTGAGGCTTTGCTAACAGCCCAGGTGAAATGTGTACTGCGGGGAAAATATTTGCGTGGAAGTCAATGGGCAGGTTTCTGAGCACACCCAGCTCAAGACGTCTTGAATGACACGCCCACAAATGCGTGATTGACATCTGGAGGCATAACAATGTAAATACAAACAGTATGGAAATGATTTTTTTCTCAGCTCAAGCAGACTCAAAAATGTTGCTGAAATCTATTGGTATGTAAACGTGGCCTTAGTGCAGATTTAGCTGTCCATCTTAAGAAACAGAAAATAAGTTTTAAATGTACTCTAGCTAGCAGAATGTGATTTTAAACTTCGGATTATTGTTGGTACTTTAAAGCTTATTACTTAAGAGAACTGTTTTTAGCAACAGTCCTGCAAAACAATTTGACTAAAGGATGGTCATTTACCGTATATACCCGAATATAAGACGACCCTGAATATAAGACGACCCCCCGATTTTCCAGATTTATTTTTGGGGACAAAAAAGATTTTGGGGGAAAAAATCTGGTTTTCAACAGAAAATAATTGTATTTGAAAATTCTAGTGATAATTAATTGAAAAAAACAACAACATTTTAACACCATTCATTAAATGTGCTATAATGTAATACATGTACTGTAATAAATCCAAAAATGACGCCAATGCCTCATCAGATATTAAGGAAACATGTTAAGCTGAAATGTCAGTATTTTTTCTTTTGGAAAAGTACGTTCCCGACACGGAATTTATGTTTATGTTTTGGGCTGTGTGTTTTTGTCAACTGCCCTTTTTGACAGCACAAACGGATAGCCAGGCATACCTGTAAAAACGCAAACCCAGCGCGCTACAGCCATGGAAGCAGCAAACAAACGACCGAGATCATAGAGATTCTAGACAACCTAAAAAAAACTATGCATGTTTCTAAACGGTTCCATGACCATAGACGTAGTAATACACCGTTCGCTTGTCATGATTGCGCTGATCTTGTTCGTCACAATAGTTTCGATTCTGGGAGTACCCATTTTTTTAACGCTGGCTGTCCGTTTTACATATAGCACATTTAAATATTTGGATTAATGTCACAAAATAAAGTGCACTCTGTCAATGAGTTCAGAAATGAATGATATAACTGTTTAGAACGTGTTGGTTTATTTGACCAACTTTTGAAGCGCTTTTCTCAAGATAATCTCTTGATCTCTCCATGGCGGCAATTTATTGTTTATTTAATTTATAACACTGTCATTAATTAGCCTATTGTGTTGGCGCCCTCTGCTGTTTCCCCCGCTTTCTCCCTTTTCCCTGTGATTTTGTCTATACCGCGAATATAAGACGACCCCCAATTTTTCAGCCTATTTTTAGGACAAAAACCTCGTCTTATATTCGGGTATATACGGTATTTTGGAAATGGAGTGTAAGAAGTAAAATATTTTCCATAAAGACTGACCAATGTTAGGGTGTAGCTAGGGTGTCTGGCTTTCCATATCTGGGATATCTAGTAAACAAAGGTTGTAAAATTGACAAAAATGCTTATTTCCTCAACTCACTAGTAAACTAATAGTCTATATAAATGCAGTTATGTAACCATTGACCACAGTGGGGGATTTCTTGCCCACCTTCAAAAATGTTTGATGTAGAAGTAAATCTGCTGTGAGCTTACTACACATACTGCTCAAGCAGTTTACAAGCGCAGACCGTTTCATTGGAGCATAGAATCTCAATGTTGTCAACACCAAAGGAAACAACTAGCATCTATAGTTAGAATTATGGGGATATATTTTGGGATAAGCTGCTTCTAAAATTATCTTACGATTGATGAGTTTTGTGAAACCATGGAAAAATACATATTTGAGCGGAGCAGAGTCAAAGTGATAGCTGGATTCTATCCATGTTTTTATTTGAAACTTCAAAGCCATCTGTCCCTGTAATAAAAAAAAAATATTGTATCATATTTCATCCATTGCTTATGAACATATTCGCCCAAATGTTGATTTATGTTTTCAATGTCACGCATAACGTTTATCACTGTCATTTTGTGGTTGTTTTTCTGGCACAAACATCTACTGATTAATCGGTTAAAGTGACATAATTAATCAGGGACAATATGATGGCTTAATTTGAATGGTTAAGTTTAGGTATTCATTATATGTATATATTTCTAAACCGGGTGGTTTGAATTCTGAATTCCATACCATAAGTATGACATCATATCACTTGTTATTGCTGTAATTGCATTGGTAACTGTATTAATATGAGCTGATAGTAGATAGAAAATGACAAAAAAACACTATCCTTACACCCAGAAAAGGATTGAATTCGGGCTGTAGTTTTAAAGGGTTAGCAAGGGAGCCACGAAGAGTGGGGTAGAGACGCGAGAGAGGAGGTGAGGGTTGTAGGCAGAGTTAGATTGTTTAGTGGCAGACTTTGCTCTCCAAGCTACATTATTAATGAGAGAACCCCCCCGGTTTTCACCAGATACCGAGACTACATGCAGCGCACACAAACACGAAGACATGCGTGCACATCAACACGCAGCCACGCACACAGACATGTGCACATTCCTCTCCGCCCAGAGGGCAACTGTCACTCAAAATACTAATTGGAGGCGGAGTCGTCAGAATCCTAGAATCCAGTTCTGGTTCCTGTCTGTACTTGACGGTCTCCAAAGGGCAAGCCTTCCAGGGTCGTCACGTACCATTCTTTGTCGGCTTTCTGCGTGTGTGTGTGTGTGCGTGTGTGTTTACGCCTGTGTCTCCATCCTATTGTGTTTGTCCTTGTTTGTTTATCTTTGTGTGAGAGGAAACGATGCATATGCATGATGATGACGATGGTGATGCAACAGCCGCCATCTGAGTGAAAGTTTCACGATTCATTCGTATATATGCAAATGACATGTCTATGTGAGTGTGGTGTGTGTGTGTGTGTGTGTGTGTGTGCATGCATGCATGTGTATGTGTGCGTGCGCATCTGTTTCTCTTCTCATCGCTCCATGTGAGTCTCCGGGCTCATATTAGAGCTGATTGCATCCAATCAGAAGACCTGACAACGGAGGGCTATGATTGGCTAAAATAACCCTGTCATCTCTAAGCAATCATAGGAAAAAATGGTACCTCTGTTCTTCTTGGACTAGAGCAAAGAAAAAAGTCAAACTAAAGAATTATAAAAAAGGGGGGGGGGGTTCCCTGAAAGATTCGTAGGGCTAGACATATGGGGTAGGATGTAAGAGAAACACACAGATACATCTCTGAAACAGTGCCAGAGAAATAGAGAAGGCAGGAAAGAGACAGAGTAGATGAGTAAATTCCAGATTCTTCTTTAATATATCTATACCCCCTTTCCTTGCTCAATTCATGCTTTTCATCAAAGTTTCCACCTTCATCCCAGGTCTCTTAAACTGCTGCCCTTCTGTCGTCCTGGACATTCACTCAACTTTAGCTTCACAACGTGTAGACGTGTCTATGTCTGTTGAGGCCAACACACACTGGACATTTCTACTTTTCTGTATTTTAATCAACACCTCACATCCTATTTCAGTCTCACTTTCCTTAAATAACCACCCCTCTATCTCTTTTTCTCTTTCCCTCACTCCCTCACTCCCTCACTCCCCAACCTCTCTCGCTTTAGGGTGATGTATAGGTTCTGTCAGAGTTGGAATCAATGGGATGTCGCTTGTTTTAATTTAGCCCTGGAGCCCAACGGAACCAGATCCTCTGCGTCAGGGAAGAGCAATGACCGTGGCCTTTCTCCCTGTGTTTCACTCTCCTCCCAATGCCCTCCCTCGTTTCTTCCATCGTTCGCTACACTTATCAACAATTAATCTCTGTCCCAAATGCCAACTTATTCCCTGTGTAGTGCACTATTTTGAACCAGGGCCACCTGATTGGAGAACATTAGCTGACTTAGGACTGGCTCCGTGGGGCCCCTGTCAGCTAGCGTCTCAAACTCCACACAAAAGAACCACCTTGTGTCTTTCTGTTAACATGCCTTCGATTAGCATCAATGCTCATTGATTAGCACTGGGGAGCACTGCCACTACAGGCCCGCACTTGCTAACATGCCTCACACTACTGGCACTACAGTCTATTAATTACACTCCTGTGGAAAGTTTATTTTGCTGAATAAAGTTGCGTGTTTTCGGATAACTTTCTCAAAATAGAGTGCTTATTTAACCAAGAAAGAGAGAGGGTGAAATAAAGAATGAAAATATCCCCTGTAAGATATCCCATCTATAGGGTGTTGCTGCATTGCAGGACAGTCTACGCCATGATAGTCACGGGTTCGATGCTGACTATGGGTCCTCTGACTTTCCCCGGACCTCCTGCATGAGGCAGCACAAATTGACATAGTGCTGCACAGGATTTGGGTTCGTTAAGTCGAATAATCTATCCTGCCATGTTGCTCTCCAGCGACTCCTTGTGTTCAGATTGAGTGCCTGTAAATTCAATTGCGGAAGTATAGTTGGTGAACCTAATCATTCCGTACATGATCTGACTTAAGTCTTCTGTGTAGGATTAGCAGTGCGAAAAGTAATTGGCGGCTGGGCGACATGTGGTTGGATGAACCATATGCATGCCCCTCTCCATTCCACAGATCCGTACAAGGAGTTGCGGAACTGCTGACAAAGCAGGGTCAGTGGGAATTGGGAATCGAGGAATGGGATAAGTAAAAGATATCCCAAATATGTTTTAGAATCTGACATTTATTGCATTTCTTTACCTTTCTGGCATATTTGATGGTGATAGCACTGAAAAACCATTGCCCAGAGACAATGAAAAATGTCTACTTTTCAGGTAAATCTGGAGTGATCCTTTTTATATCCATCATATAAATGAAATATAACAGACATTCGATGCTAAGCACACACCCATGCTTTCTGAACCATGTGAAGATGACAAATTATGCTAATTGCGGCTAGCAACTGTCGCGATTAATCCACAAACAGTGATACATATCTAGAGGTTGACAGAAAGGCAGAGAGACAGCATGTCACCAGAGCCCTATACACCCTAGCAATAAATGGCTGTTGAGGGAGTAGGGTTTCATTTGGGATGCAGAAAGGTATGAACGATGATCAGCATCACCTACTGTGGATATGTCTTGACAGCTTCTCCTCTCTCTACCACATGTCATCTGATTTCTCGTCCTCACCTGCCGTCCATCCTTTCATCTGCACCATCATTAATAGAAATAATGTATCTCCATACTCCTCACCCTGCTTGAATGACCCCTGCCTTGCCGAGATGGTCAGAAAATGTCTCTGTCTGTCTGAGTGCGTTATTTTACTTCTTAGAATTAGTGATATTCTTCATATTTACAACAATCATTGGGGTTTATGGCAGATCCTTAGATGTTTACTAATTGAGAACCGTGGCTTCTCTGCGAACTGAGGCCATCAACAGCTCCTCTACATTACATTCTGTTCTTGGCAGTCTTCACCAGCTCCTTCCAATCCTTGGCAGATACTTTGGTGTCTGCTGCGAGCTCCTGCCGCATGTTTTTTTCCGAGTGTCCTCTTATTTTATTATAGGTTCAAGGATAAGGCTTGTCTGGTAACGACAGATGAGACCGAGCTTTACGAGTGACATGTTGTCAAATAACGGAAGGGGATGTAGCTGCCAAATAATATGAATTGGGGTTGGAAAGATGACAGGAGGGACAGGGTGGGGGGGGTAGGGTAGGGTAGGGGGTGAGGGGTGGTGGGAGAAGGGGGCGTAACAGGTGATGTAAGGTAAATCCTGAACAGACAAAGCTGAAGAAGGAGCAAGAGTGGGAGGTTGTTAGACGGCACGTCATAATTGGGGAAGCTAAATTATGGGTTCTTAACAGAAAAAAAAAAGATTAGAAATAGGGACAGAGTTTGGTGTGAGATTGGAAAGGCTGACAAGAGTTAGTGTGAGAGTAGAAACAGTAACACGGGTTAGTGTAAAGTGAGAAAGAGTGACAGGGGTTAGGGTAAGATTAGAAATAGTGACAGCAGTTGGTGTGTGATTTAAAATAGTGACAGGGGTTATTTTAAGATTAAAAATAGTGACAGGGGTTAGTTTAAGATTTGAAATAGTGACAGGAGTTAGTTTAAGGTTAGAAAAAGTGACGGGGGTTAGTGTTTGATTAGAGAGTGACAGGGATTAGTGTGAGATTAGAACTAGTGACAGGGGTTAGTTTGAGATTTGAAAGAGTGACAGGAGTTAGTATAAGGTTAGAAAAAGTGACGGGTTAGTTTAAGATTGGAAAGAGTGACAGGGGTTTGTTTAAGATTAGAAAGAGTGACGGGTTATTTTAAGATTATAAATAGTGAAAGGGGTTAGTTTAAGATTACAAAGAGTGACAGGGGTTAGTGTGAGATTAGAAAGAGTGACAGGGGTTAGTGTGAGATTAGAAAGAGGGACAGGGGTTAGTGTGAGATTGGAAATAGTGAAAGGGGTTAGTTTAAGATTACAAAAAGTGACAGGGGTTAGTATTCGATTAGAGAGTGACAGGGATTAGTGTGAGATTAGAAATAGTGACAGGGGTTAGTTTGAGATTTGAAAGAGTGACAGGAGTTAGTATAAGGTTAGAAAAAGTGACGGGTTAGTTTAAGATTGGAAAGAGTGACAGGGGTTAGTTTAAGATTAGAAAGAGTGACGGGTTATTTTAAGATTAGAAATAGTGAAAGGGGTTAGTTTAAGATGACAAAAAGTGACACGGGTTAGTGAGAGATTAGAGAGTGACAGGGGTTAGTGTAAGATTAGAAAGAGTGACAGGTTATTTTAAGATTAGAAAGAGTGACAGGGGTTAGTGTGAGATTAAAAAAAATGTGACAGGGGTTAGTTTAAGATTATAAATAGTGATATGGTTCAGTTTAAGATTAGAAAGAGTAACAGGGGTTAGTGTGAGATTAGAAATAGTGACAGGTTTTTTTTAAGATTACAAAGAGTGACAGGGGTTAGTGTGAGATTAGAAAGAGTGACAGGGGTTAGTGTGAGATTAGACAGTGATAAGGGTTAGTGTGAAATTAGAAAGAGTGACAGGTTAGTTTAAGATTATAAATAGTGACAGGGGTTAGTTTAAGATTAGAAAGAGTGGCAGGGGTTAATGTGAGATTTCAGAGTGATAGGGGTTAGTGTGAAATTAGAAAGAGTGAGAGGGGTTAGTTTAAGATTACAAAGCATGACAGGGGTTAGTGTGAGATTAGAGAATGATAGGGGATTATAGTGATGAGTGACAGTGATGAGGGGTTAGTATACAGGTTGGTGTAAAATTAGACAGAGGATTGACAGGGTTAGTTTAAAACTACACAATCCTCTTTGCCCTTCTAATGCTCTTCAGTTGATGCCCCAAATGGCATGAGGTTCTTTAGTTATTTAGTGCACTGTTATTGACCAGGCAGGGCCACAGGCATGGTCCTTTCCACTCATAAGTGCTGCACTATAGGGAATACGTAGCCATTTGGGATGCACAATGGCACTTCATTTAGCTTTGTGTTTCGCCTGAGGGCCGAGGCAGACCAAGTGTTAACTGTTATCTCCAGCTGTCAGCTTGGATCTGTCTCACGCTCTGCCTTTCTCCTGTGTATGACACTACCGAGGAAACAAATAGTAGTCTCAGGATTTTTACGTCAGTTTCTGATGTTTGTCCAAACCAGATTAATTACTTCTCTGTGAAGTACACAAGGCCAGTCCAAGTAGTCCATAGAGATAAAAAGTATTGGATCAGTACTGCCAGTTCCTGCATGAGGTAGAGTTTTTTTCTATGAATGTTGTAGAGCATGAATCTGTAGTGGTACAAGTCTTGATGTTTGCCATGAAACATAGGGTGTTACCCAGGGTCACGCCAAGGCTCTATGAATTCTCTGCATTGTGAACAGTGAAGGACAGGCAGGGAGAAATGTGCGTTGATGCCTAAGTGATAGACCATGTGAATGACAAAGCTAATTAAATTGGTGTTTAGTACGAAAGGGAGATGGCCTAGAACTGTGCCCTGGGGGACACCCTTAGTGATAGTGGTCTGTCAGGTAGCAGGATCTGATTGATTTGCAGCAGTGCCAGCTTGGTCTGAGCAAAGAACCTCTGAGCCTCTGAGGAGAACAGTGACTGTTGAATGACCCAGCGTAATTCCTGACTGGTTAAGTTCGAGGATATAATCCTGAAAGAGATACGCTAGCAAGGATGAAAACTCCCGCAGTACTGTCACTTACTTCCTGAACACGGAAGAGAATGTACACTCTATCAGGCAGTGTGTGTCCCCAAATATACCAAAAATAGTCCTATGGCAGGCAATCCTTGCCAAACTATAGCTGCAGGCTTAGAATTGTTATTTTCAGTGTAATGTTCATCCTAGTTAGTAGCTGAAAGGCCATGGAATGTAGTAAAAGTGCTTGCATGGCCACTCTGATGAAAAGTTACATGTAAAATGTGGTGCCTGGCGGTTCCCCCGAAGGCACGGGCCTATCCTCTTTGGGAATGGATGGAGGGAAGGAGGTGTTGTAGTGAGAGAGTGGGAAAGAGCGAGGTAGAGGGTGAAGTATAGACAGAGAGCGAGTTATGTTTCTGCTAATGATGACATCCTGAGCCCTGGGGTAAGTCAACTCCCAAACGCCTTAGAGGCAAGGGGGGCAGAAGGGAAATGGGGAAGAGCTGCCTTCAGGGAAGAAGTGAGTAGGGAGAGAGAGATGGGGAGAAAAGTAAAGTGAGAGGGGGAGCTAGAGGGAGGGAGAGAGAGGGGGAGGGATGAACAGAGAGAAAGAGAAACCGACTTTCCTCTCTTTCCTTTCCTCTCCTTCCTCCTTTTCCTGCCCCACCCCTCACCTGCCTCTTCGCTTCCCACAATCCTGTTTCACACCGACTCCCTTGCTTCTCCATTCCATAGCCGCCAAACCCCCCACCCTTCTCCGTCGCCACCGTGACATCTCGCTACAGCAGGTGTTGCCGTGATTACCGCCCTCAGTGCTGCCACGGAGGAAATCGGAACTAATGTGGACAGGACCTGGGTGTACTGGCCACGAAATGGATTACACGGGCCAGTTAATGCGATTCTCAAGCGTTTCTCCCTGAAATTAAAGAGTAACTCTGTGTTATTAATACGCATGAGGGGAAATCAATATTCTCCGACCGTGTCGCTCACCGATCTCTCGTTCTCTTTCGGCCCTCGGCTCCTCTGCCCTCTATCATTCGTTCCAACCTATATTTTATCCATCCTTTCTCTTTCTCTGCCCATCTCCTCTGTCTGTTCCACGCTCGTTTTCATTCCATCGCACTCTAGCCTTTCTTCAGTCTTTCGATCCACTTTTTCCAATTTCAATATCTCTTGATTCTTTATCAGCTGTCTGTAACCCCCCCCCCCCACACACACCCACACAAATATAAGAATCAGCAAAATAACAAGATTTCCATAATTGCGTCTGAGCTGTAATACTTCGTGGCAGCACTTGGCTGGCCGTGTGAGTGTTCTCGTGATCCATTTTCTGGGTGTGTGTCTGTGGCGGCGGCATCAGTGTGCAGTGGGCAGTGATTATGTTTTGTTAGAAAAGCCACGCGTTTCAACCGACTAAGCGGCGCCACTTTAAATCAAGCACCTTTTAATAAGAACTCACAATGGGGGACCTGAAGATAACGAGATAACGCAAACTGCTCTGGTCCAGCATCCTACGTAGCATCCTGGTCCCCACATAGGGCACTAGTTTGGGCCAGAATATGTAGGGGGTCTGCAGGATGCAATTTGGGACACAACCTCTCCTTATCATTCACTCCTCTGGTGTAACCACACACTACACAACATATGAGTGGATGGAAAACGGGCATTACAAGAGTGATTGTACTTGTTCATCAGAACCTGGACCTAGTAACAATATGAATATCAATCATTTTGTGTCCTCTGACTAGTCTGGTATGAACACAGTCCTAATTTTGAGCCATGATCCACAGGTCTTGGTAGAGTGAGATGTGTCAGTGAATAAGTGAAGAAACTCGTCTTTAACCTTGTCAGGTTCTCTTACATTTTTTAGCACGTCTGTGCTACCTCGAGCTGAAGATGTTCAGCAGTGTTAGAGTTATTAGTTAGTCGTGCCTTGAAGGTCCAGAGATGTCTCCCTTTTTCCTGCCCACGTGGCCAGTCTATGCTTTGTGCTTTAGTCCTTACTGACAGACAAGAGAGCAATGCCTTAAGTATACTAGCCATTTCCAAACTGGCGCGTGCCAAAGTGATGTCAAAATTATGTAAATTTTGCTGGTGCGCGAGTAATTAGAGCGTGCGAGCCAAGGCCGCGCATCACTCTTTTTTTCCAGCGACGCGCGACAAAGCGGAAACAGGAAGCACGGAGGAGTTCGAGGGCACAGTAAATAATTCATAATAAAACAGTTAATGGTTCATAATAAAACCGTAAATGGTTCATAACAACATAGTTACGTTCATCTTAGCCACTGTTGACATTAACGTCAATGCTGCTGCCAGTTCTGCTGCCAGTTCTGCTGCCAGTTCTGCCATCGTTTACCTTTTTCTTCTTCTCCTAGTCCGTAGAAATATCATTAGGTAGCCTCTAATCAGTTGCGACAACTCTGTTCAGAAATAGACTGCAATTAGTGTCTCGAACACCATGCGCAAGTATAAATAGTTACGGTGCTCCTGTGACATCACATTCTCGCGCGCCAGGTCGGCAACAGCGCGTATACTGAAGTTTTGAGGCCAAAAGACAGGCAGAGAGACAGACAGATTACCTTCATGGCTGAAAAGCCCTGGATAAATGGAGTAGATAGACAGCTGAATAAAGGACTGATCATAACCTTGCCCAGTGTTTATGCTCTTTAGCACAGAAATATGCCCTGGTCACATGTCAGCAGATTGCCATTACACAGGCCATAAACATCCGAGTTTAACTGCTGCTCCTAAAACACATGTTCACCAGACAGCGATATATATGCCATATATCAGAGCCACACATCAAGGAGGTCTGGAGGACAGGGCAGTGGGCTGTTTGTGTTTGTGATAGCATATGTGTAACTGTCAGTTTACAATGAATATATCTATCCAAAATTATACAAAAATCTTGGAAAAAATCCATCATCTGAACCTAAATTGGCCTTGTGTTTATGAGTGTGCATGTAGGACTGTGTGCATTCCTGTGTATTTGCTCAAAGGTAAGCTATGCAGATCCATGCCAAGAGTCATCATCAATGACAGATTAATACTACGAGTAACTGATTAATACATATTCAAATCATGTCTAATCAACTGAATTTACCACAGGTGGACTCCAATTAGGTTGTGGAAACATCTGAAGGATGATCAGTGGAAATAGGATGCACCTGAGCTCAAATTTGACTGTCATGGCAAAGGCTGTGAATAATTATGTACTTGTGCTTTTTGTTTTTGAATAAATTTGCCAAATAAAGATTTCAAACACACTTGTCGTTATGTAGTATTTTTTTTAATTTTTAATGCACTGTATTGAAAGGACATGTTACTTACAGTTTTCAGAATAACACTGAATTCTGCTGTTCCTGACAGCTTATAAAACACATTTCCACATCTTCAGTTGGCACTCCACTTGACCTGCGACTAAGATGGCTGCCTTTGCAAATGTAGATATGCTTTTGTCATGTCCTTTAAAATGTTTTTATACTTCAATGGGTGATTCATACCATCAGTCGGTGACTCATACCATATTAGCTGTAGCTTTATAGAGAAGCAATGCTAGAACTTTAAATACTAAAATATGTGGACACCCCTACTAACGGTGGAGGAGGGATACTGATCTGAAGCTGTTTAATTCCAGTGATGGATTATTTGAATGCTACAGGATACAAAGTCATTTTAGACATTTGGGTGCTTCCAAATTTGTGACAACTTTGTGCACAAACCGTGATCCATAGAGAGATTATTCAACGAGCTTGGTGTGGAGCAACTCATGTGGCCTTCACAGAGCCCTGACCTAAACCCCATTGAACACTTTTGGGATGAGCCAGGCATTCTTTTCCAACATTAGTGCCTGACTTCACAAAAGCAATTTTAGGTGAATGGGCACAAATTCCCTTAGACACAATCCAAAATCTTTGGGACACCAGAAATGTGGTGGCTGTTTTTGATGCGAAAGGTGGGTCAAATCCATATTAATGCCCATGTTTGGGAATAAGATGGCCAACATGGCTCATATTGGTAGGATGGGCAGGTGTCAAAACATATTTGGCTATATAGTGAATTAATTATCATTATTATTCAGAAAGCAAGAATGATGAAACCACAGTGTGCATCTTTAGATCTTAGAATTTTTTTTACTTTTATGGATAAATGGAGGATGCTTGCAGGAGACAACATAATGTACTTGTTGCTGTTGTGACGGAATGGACAAATGAATCTGTTATACAACTGATGGAGCAAGATGAGAAGTAGTGTGCTAGACAGAATGTTTACATCAGGTCAGACATGGGTTGTAACAGGAAGATAACTTAAACACAAATATCAGCAGTAGGGAGAGAAAGTTCAATTTCCCCAGTTAGCCTTACAGAGAGGATCACATAAGCTGTACCTTTGCTGATGACTGTGTACATACTCGCGACTCGCGAATGTTATTCATTCACATATCAAGTTCACCTATGCATCTTGATGCCCTGTATCCTGTATGTCTAATACGAATCCCAACCAATTTTCGCCACTTGATCTTTCAGAGAAAGCGGATGATGAGGAAAGATCTATTCATATCTATCTGTGGGTTGGCTGCTTGGCTTGAGGCGGAGTGGCTCTTTGAGTGGGATCAAATAACACTTTTCTTCCCTGTAGGCAAGGCCTGGTCCCTGTGTGGACTCTTTCTTTAATCTCAGGCCATTCTTCTGGCGACCGAGGCAGAAAACGACCTGTCTCCTGTAAAATAAGAGAGAAAAAAGGAGAGAGGGAAATGAGTGAGGACCACAAAATATACGTAGTACGTATTGCATGTTATGATGTGTATAGTATATTTGCTTTGAAGAACTTCAAATAAGTGGGACATAATTAATGAAGATGAAGCTCTATGGCAGCCAGATGGGAGGATATAGCTTGAATTTGACCGAGATACAATGAGGAAAAGTCTGCTCTGTTAGGAAAGAGGCTAGGTGAGGGGTTGGAAATATATATTTGTTTTCATTAAACACAATTATTATATTGTCTATAATATGCATTCCATGCTAGTTAAAAATGTCACCTTACTTGATGTTTTCAAGCCCTGAATCCAATATGCTTTTGTACTTTTTAGTTTTCAACAAAGTTACATTGAGCAAGTTTAACATGGCGCTTTGTAGACGTTTCCACCATGAGAACAGCTCTAATATCTATACCAGCTTTCAAAAGTTGAGAAAAAACCTATAAATCTCGATATTTAAAAAATATTAATTTAGATGGGACTGTCACGGTTGACCCCTGGGAGAGACCCTGCCCACTAATGAGCCTGTGCCAGGGGACCAGCAAGCTGTGCTTTTCCCTAGGGACCAGACTCCTGTACGTGAGGAGGGGTGGAGCCCTCAAACTCCTCGTAGGGTAGTGGTCGCATCTCTGCCCTCACAGGTGCTGGCCACACTGATCATCGGGTGCTGAGCCTTTGGGGTAGTGATGGACCGCTCGACACTCAAGTGTCGAAACTGTTTTGCTGCAGTTGATCCGAAACTGCATCGGATCAACGTATCGAGACGAGTTTCAAAAACACTTCTGGTCACATGACAAAGTGTGTCAAAACACTTTGTCATGTGATATTGAAGAAACTATTCTCATGGCAATACGTGGGTAACCGTACATTAGAAAATGTCGCTCCATTAAGTAGCCAATGGACATTAAACACTCATTCAAACGTAAACGTCCACACAAATTCAAAAGCCATTCTACAGAAATTTCGGCAATAGATCGATCGGTTCCACGTACTGAGGTGTACATATGGGTGAAAACAACACCTCAGCGGGTTCCTGGCGAGAGAGAGCACCTGACATCAATCCCTGTCCAGGTAAGCCTAACTGTACTTACACACCGCCACAGACTTGAGCTTCCAAAGATACCGGAACTCATTCATTTTCAATGGAAGCCAGCTTCTCTCAGCTGCAAGGACCGGCTAAATCAGTCTGCGTCGCGTTTTGGGCGTGTTGAGCGACCAGAGCGTCAAGCAGAAAAGTTGAAGTTTGTTCAACTTTATGGTAATGAGCTATGACGCTGTTCAGCGGCTAACGACCAGCAGCCAATCAAAATATAGACATCCTTTGATGACGGTCCTGGAGTGTGTCATTAACCCAACTCTCCGAGTCCGACATGATATCAACGTCTTCTGCGCAAATACAGTAAAGCAGCACCAAACACAACAACTTCCCGATGATCCATAATGATCCAGTGATACACATGTGAGGATGAGTTCAACTCTTATTGGAAATATGTTCCCTCGATTTAAGCGGGAATGCAATTCATTTGCTCACGATATATTTAAGGCTATGTATGCTAGTCCTGCCATATTTTTTTACAGTCTGATCATACCACGTCAGAGCGGACAAAGCGCCCAAAGCGTCATTAGCTTCCCCGTACTTTTTTGACAAGCGTCCTTGACAGGGCGTCCAGAGCTTCTTTGGAAGCTCAAGTCTGTGGCGGTGTGTACGTACAGTAACTGAACGTCCACTATTATGATAGTTGATAATGTTGATAAAATCGTGCAAAGCATTTATTTCAAATGTGTTATGTCAAAGTTAATTAAGCAAGCCACTGTTTGTAGCTAGAAAAATTAGAATTGCATAAAGCCCTAATTAGGCTATATCTACTGTATTCAGTATTGCATTACATTGTCATCATTATGCAAGTTTTTCCTTAATTCCCAAAGTTCCAATATGAAGAAAATGATGATTTATATTTTTCAGGATACCATTGTTTTGTGACTTGCAAAGATGTGAATGAGCAAACCTATGTACAGTAAGTAATGACTCCTCACAAAGCAAGTAACAACATGTATAACTGGCACTGCTAATGTGGTTATTTGATGGTTAGAGTTGAGGAGAATTGGTTAAATTAATGTTAGCTAACAAATAAAGAAGGTTTCACTAAATAATTGGGGTGATCCAGTAGCTACCTCTCACATTTTTTTCTCTAGCTATGTCTTATAGTGGGATAATAGTTGGCATGAGTTTTATTCACCGGGAACATTATGTTTTAATTTGACTACAAGAAAGTGTGTAAGCAATAGCTTGCACACAAACAATCTAGCTACAACAATCTGATTAGCCGGCTACTTACCTTGTATTGAAAATAGCATCTCAGTGGGTACCGATAGTTACCGGAGTTACGTAGCACTATACTCTGAGTTCTGTACATCTTGCAGTCTTAATGTTGTATCATACCAAATGACGCCAAATGCAGAGTCCAAAGTCAAACATGTTATGTGGGAACAATCAGTGTCACACAACACACTGGATCATTTGGAAACACCTGCATAATATGCTTGCTTCAAATAGGGGAATGGGAATCTGACCATGCTGTTATTATTCATTGGTTACATGTATGTTTTGTAACAGACAGACATTATTGGTGACAGTCCGTGCCCCTGCTTCATTTTCTCTTTGACTTGTATTTTCATATTCCTTGAGTGAATATGTCCATCTTGACTTTACTGTCCTAATACTTATGGTGATGCCTGGTATGGATTCCCTCCCGCCCTCAACCACTCTCTACCCTGTCAATGTGACCTGGAATAGAAGATAGTGTGGGAATGGATTATTCCTCAATCTCCATCTGTACGTGTCAAATAACAACACATGTACATATATATAGATTTACATATATGTATGATAGTATGTGAAATTCATATATGTGATAGTTGCACTGCAATTTTGATTGATCACATATTGGTGTAACCCCTACACGTATGTCATATTATATGTCCCTGTTTTTAAATTCTTTTTAATACTGTTCTTTATTTTTGCACCTGCATTGCTGAGCTGTAGCAGAACATTTTCACTGTCCATGCAATTACTGCTGTATGTCCTGTACATTTGCCAAATAAATGAAAGTTACATTTACACTCTGAGGCACTGACAGATTTGCTGTTGCTACTGCATCTTCATTGTTTGTTTACCTGAACATTTCACAAAGTGTTCTCAGTAACTGTCTATTCCCTCATATCCAGCACAGTATATGGTACTGGGCAGATACACTCATAGTCCCTGATTTTAGTGTGTTTATTACATTCTACTAACTGTCTATTCCCTCATGTCCAGCACAGTACATGGCACTGAGCAGATATACTCAAAGTCCCCAATTCTTGTGTGTTTATTACATTCTATTGCAAATGAAATTCCATATTGGTATTTGGTCCTTGCTCAAAATATGTCCTGTATATGTTGGTCAGATTTCTATACACACTCTCCTATGCAATGTACAATAGCCATTAATGTTTGTGTATACTCATATTTGCTGCAATTTCTTTTTCCAATCCAGTGATTCTCTTATTCTTTTTAGCATTCTGAATTTTGAGACTTCAAAATGTGTTGCTGGGAGTAATTTTTATCGTCATTTTTAATTGTGCTTTGTTTTTAGTTGCACTGATCTCTGGTAATTTTGTTTGACTTGCAGTTTTGACTTCTTGAAAAGGAGTGTGTGAATAAAAGTATGATTGCATGAGTGTCAGTGACGTTTGCCTCAGGCATGCAGCTGGAGTGTTGCCTAGCGGCCGGAGTGCTGAGTGCGAGAAAGAGCGGCCTTCCTGCATGCAATCAGCCGCAAGCGAGCGGTGGGAGCTCGGCTATCGCTTTGACAATTACCACTTGCACGCATTCATAAATCCGATTTGCAATGTTTCAATATCAGTCATACTGACATGAGATGAGTTGAAGGATGAAAATGAAGGGGCTGGTCAAACAGGTCTGTAAGGTCCTAACTTGGCGTCACTTTTTTTTGGGGGGGGGGGCGCTTTATTTTTTGTGACTGTGGAAGCGTAAACGTACAGTATGTATGTCAAATGGTCTGTCTTAACATAACAGGTTTTACGTTTCAATGAGTGTGGAAATGTAAACATGGGTGTGAATTGCAGCTACTCCCTGTTTCTTATGATTTTTTACGTTTTCATTGTGAAATCAGGCTGTATTGAACAGAACTTGTGTCACATTTGTCAAAAGACACTGATGTATCGGGAATAAAATTAGTCATCGAAAACAAACATTTTGAATGTGTGAGACCTTGGCTGAGAGATATGTGAGGGTATTGAGAGTATTGAGAAATTGAGCCATCAGACACAAGATGGACCAACGAATTCTATTGGATATATATTTATATCTTTCTCAATCTATATAAATCCTTTACACACACACACATCGTCAACCGCTCATCCTGGCGAGGGGTCACAGCATATTTTTACTGCCATGGAGACCAGGGGAGTGTTGGTGATGTTGACAACCTGTGGTTACTCCTGGACAACAGAGTCAGTGACACCAGGAGAATACAGAGTGCTAGTGCCAATGCTATGGTTGAAGTTCAACAGTACCTAGCAGATGCATTCCTGACAAGAGTGGAAGATCCATTGGTGAACTGGGCCAAACATGCAGGGGTCGTCCCTCATCTATATAAACTTGCAATGGTCCATTTAGCCATCCCTACAAACTCTGTACCCTGCGAGATAATTTTTTCAAAGGCTGGTCAGGTGGGAGACAAAAAAAAGAATTGCCTGAGCCTTGGCAATGTGGAAAAAGTATTGTTTCTAAATAAAAACCTTTGAAGACAATACTTTACCCCTCAAAATGTATTGCACATGCACTACATGTCTAAAGACGATCACATAACACTCCAAATCAAGATGATTGTATGACATTATGTTTCGGAAAGTGTTTATTGTCTCAAATAGTTCAAATTAATTCAAAAACCCATAGTGTTAGAAACTATGCAGTTTGTGATGAAGGATGGGAATTCTTCAGTCCAGCCACAGAGGCGTCCGTCTATCCATGGTGGAATTCACCTTAAGACTGTTGTGTACTATAATTAAAACCTCGACTCAAATGTTTCAATTGTCTCGGGAAGCCTCGTTTTGCTCATCACTACTTTGGGGGGAGTAGTGTCACGTTTGACACCTGGTGAGAGCTTGCATGATATACGGTAGTTTCTCCACTATGTGTATTGTTACTGTCATTTGTCTAGTTTCCCCACTCTTTTTATTACATGATTACGTAGCTACATGTCTCTGTTCAGCCTATAGATTGCCAGTGTTTTTCCCTAATAATCCACAGCTGTTTCAGTTTATCCTCATCAACATAGTATTTAAGCCCCTGTGTTTGTGTCATTCCCCGTTGGTCATTGTTTGATGTAAGTGTGTGTTAATTTCAGTGTTGTTAGATTCTGTTATCCATTTGGCTGCATTATTTTGTCAAGTGGGCTTCGTGAATATAACAGTTTATTTGCCTTGACATTTGTATTCCACTTTTCTGCATGACTGCACGTGTTAGAGGGACAAAGGTTCCCTGGATTATGCAGTGTTTTGTTTGGATATTGTTTATTTATTTACTTGGGACAATGCACATTAAACAACAATCTTACACTTCTGTTCAGACTGTAAATGAGCCAGATTATAGCATAGATGCTAATTTCCATCTGTAGTCCCAAACCTAACCTGCATGTTTTTGATGGTGGGGGAAACCGGAGCACCCGGAGGAAACCCACGCAGACACGGGAAGAACATGTAAACTCCACACAGAAAGGCCTGGGATGACCGGGGTTCAAACCCAGAACCTTCTTGCTGTGAGACCACAGTGCTATCCACTAGGCCACTGTGCACAGTTTAAAATGCATATTGTATATCAAAGACATACCAGCGCTTGGTTATTAACAAACATGTTAAATCACTCTCAATTCTGTCAGGTCCTTATAGCATTTCCTGTTCAAATAGTGATATACTCTAAGCTGCATAGTGTAGGGAAACATGGTCCAGATAAACCACTATTTCATATTTAAAAGAATATAAAAAATTACACAACTTTTTCAAGTTTTTGTAAGTTAACTACGCAGAATTCTACACATGGCCCTTTAATATCAAATCAAACATGTCAGCCTCTGAAATTCTCCCTTAAATACACACACAGCCAAACCTCTTGTTATTGCACATTGTTGCAAACACCACAAGACATTCCCTGGTGAGAACAAGGTGTTTGACAGGTGTGAGACAAATATCAAACTAACTAACTTTAAAGTATGTAGGAGGTCATTGTAAATTCTCTCACATTGAGCTCTTGCGGCTGGTCATCACAAGGCGGCAGGTGCTGCCGAGAGTGGCTGGCTGCTGTCTCATTACCACAGCTGCTGCATGAGTCACCTCGGCTGGGGACATCACAGCATCTCCTCACCTCCTCCTTTCCAGACATCCAGGAAAGGTGGGAACCTCTCGAGACTGTAGTGGAGATGGCTGAGCAGAAAAAGAAGCAGTGCCTCTTCCTCACTTACCACAGCGAATTAAAGACGTGCTTAAGAACAGTTGCTTGATGACCATTTCTTAGTTCCTACATTGTTTGATACTAGCATGAAGCACAACAAAAGTGGCAGAAGCAGATGCATACAGTATAAATGTCAGCGTTAAATCAACTCTGTTAAAATAACACTTTTCGGTGTGAATATAGGTCAACTGGACCTATATAAACACTGCAAGTGATAATTTAACACTGTGTTTTTGCTTTTCATATGTAAGGGCTCCAGTGGAGTTTATACCAGCTCATAGTCCTGAAAGCCTCCCGAGACACTGCTGAATTAAGCCAGAAACTCCACAGCGCTTGGCAAGCTCAACCACAGACCCCTGTCTGGGGCAGCGCTTGTGCCAGTGTTTAGCTGGCCTCCCCGCAGTAGACCACTCCATGGATCAGTGAGACTAGAATGTTGATGAAGTCCTTTCTGATAGACAGGGTTAAGACAGGGCCGTCCACTGAATCCCTGTCAATCTGCCAGGCTCGCTAATGACAGAGGATGAGGCCAACAGCTAATGTGCCTTAGAGAGGCTCATCGGGGGATCTGATCCATGAGGTTATGAATGAGGCACCAGGCAGCTTGATCATTTTGTATAACAGGTTTCAACTACTGCTTAATGAATAGGGTGCTTTCAAGGCAACTGTGTCTTTGAACCACCATTGTCTAAAATAACTGTATTATAAAAATGGTTTTAAGCTTAACTCTAACATAAAGATCTCATGCATTCTATAACATGGTGTTTAATAAATCACTTTGTTTGTCCATTTGTGGAAATACTAAATATATATTTCGATATACACTGATATACATAGCACTGATTTTTTTACCCATAGCACTGATTGTCAACTAATAATTTCCAAATTCCAAACAAACAGGACAATCATTTTCTTGACCAAACCTTCTCTTCACGTATCTTGGCAACTATATCCCTTTTGACCACACTGCCCCTTTAAGTAGCTCTACAACTATATCCGTGTTGAACACTGCACCTTTAAGCAAATTTACAACTACATCAATTTTGACCACACTGCCACTTTAAGTAGCTCTACACCTATATCTTCATTGAACACTCTCCGTTTAAGTATCTCTACAACTATAGTATCATCCATTTTGCTCCATCCGCTCCATCGTCCATCCCCTTCTTTATTTCTCTCCACTAGGGTAATGATTAAGGGAGGGCTGCTGGGACTTAACCAGATGCTGGATACAGAAGAAGGCAGTTTTAAATCATGGAAACGTAACATCAGCATCAACCCAATGGATTTGTACTGCTCCTTTTCCTGTGGCCTGACGACCTCAAATGATCTCTGTTCTTTCTCAGTGTTTCTAATGCTGTTCCATTATGTTTAAGCACAACACTCCGTCTAACTCTCCACCTATTTCTCTTTCATGCTGCTTTACTCTCTAGACTGAGTCATCCTATCAGACTCCTTGATGTCTTTCCTTTATAATGACTCTTGTCCTTAATTCTTTCTTCCTCTTTGAGTTGCTTTTTCTCTCTCTTGATCTCTCTTAAACTTTCTGCAATGTTCATGTCTCTACAGCTACGCTCTCTCTAATTCCATTTCTGTGTGAAGTCACATAAGGCCAGCACCAAATATAAATTACCCCAGATATGCACACTCAGTTTATTTCACAAAAGCCTCTGGGAGAACTTGCGAATGGAAATAATAAACATTTGCTTGTCAACCGCAGACAAGGCAAAAGGCTTCCCGTGGATTACAAGGGGAATGGATCAATAAAGTATTCTTCTTTTTTGTATTGCTTTTAAAATTGTCCTCAGTGTTAGAGAAGGTACTTTGAAAAGATAGTTTACCAAACCCCATTGGTTTACACTGAAATAAGTTCAATTGTGAATTAAAGCTCATCGAAAAATAGGTTATTGAAGTTGCTTAATAAAGAAAAGTAATAATTTTGTGAATCTAAAACTTCATACACTTAGTATAAGATTGTAACTTTTGAAGGAGAGTACAATCAGCAGTCTAACAGTCAACTCTAGGAATATGGGCATCCTTAACAGCCACGTTCGATGGATCTTAATTGGGGACGCCGAGGTTCCATTACGTTTGGGACTGGCGTGAATGGAATGGTGCATAGCGCATCAAACCCATTGTGTGATACGGTAATGAGAGCCTGGCATCCACAATTAAGATCCATTCACTCCGGTCCCAAACATAATGCGAGCCCGGTGTCCCCAAGTAAGATCCATTGAACGTGGCTGTTAAGGATGCCCATATTCCTAGAGTTGACTGTTAGATCCATTCACTCCAGTCCCGAACATAATGTGAGCCTGGCATCCCCAATTAAGATCCACCGACTGATCCTTCATGAAACAAAGCAAAATGAAGTAACAAATTCAACAAAACAAACAGTGAGCCAAACACAAAAGGAAGACGTAAACTTTAATTTTAACGCAATATTTTCTATAGCACAAAACTTGATTGATTTGTATTTTTTTTTCTGCAAAACATTTTTTTCAAGAGTATTGGCACCCTGAAGAATATTTAAATAAAACCAAACAAACTGTTTATTATGATATTCCAGGAACTCTATTAATTCCAAAAACTCTATTTATTACTGTACATTTTGTAATTTGTTGAGAATAAAATTACTGAACAATGTTCAATGGAAACCTAAATCACCACACGATTGAGAGCTGGATTCAAACTCAAAGTGAACAATTTAAATCAAAGGTTAGTCCATCTTGTGTGAGTTTAATCACAGCAACTGATAATGCAACTCAGTAGTGTGTATGGCCTCCATGTGCTTGTATGCACCCCCAACAATGTCTGGGCATACTCCTGATGAGACTGCGGATGGTGTTCTGGGGGATCTCCTCCCAGACCTGGATCAAGGCATCATTGTGTTATTGGACAGTCTGTGGTGCTATTTGCCAGTGTCAGATGCACCATTACATAACATGCCAGAGGTTCTCAATTGGATTCAGGACTGGGTAACTTAAGGGCCAGTCAATGGCTTTGTTGCCTACCTCATCCAGGAACTGAGGCCAGGCTTCATTCTGAGGAACCCATTGCCCACTGCACCAGCATAAGTGGCACAGTTCCCATGTGTCTCTGTGTGTTGTTGTTAGGGTACTCCATTCCTGATTTTCCATATCTCCCGGACATTTAATGCTTCCATAGATAGACTTCCTGTGCTTGTTCAGACTCTTTCTATTACTCTCACCTGTTTTTTGTTATTGATTAGTGTCTGTAAATATTCTACCCCTGTTCACTTGTGGACTGGCAAGCAATGGATGGTATGGACTTGTGTCCAGAGGAGTCAGATGGAGAATCTGAGGAGGAAGAGCTCAACCGGCTCTGTACCTTTTTCAACCCGCATTATGTGGACATAGGGGAGTTACGGAACAGCAGTATCACCTGCTCTGGAGCTGCCAGCCTGCTCAGATACAGATCAGAAACTCGAGGATGAGGAGTACCAGTCAGAGGAGGGCAGTTCTGACTGTGAGGAGGATTTGGATGAACTTGTCTTCATGAAGCCTCATTTCCTATGTTACCCTCGGGTTCCTGATCTGCCTGTATTAAGGTCCACTTCTTCAGCTGCTCCACAGACCTCTGTTCCAGGAGGAATAAAGCAGACGGGTCTCCAGTTCTACAATCTGGGCCTACAGTTCTACAGGCCGGGTCTCCAGTTCTACAATTTGGGTCTCCGGTCCTACAGACTGGGTCTCCAGTTCAGCAACACAGGCCTACAGTTTTACAGGCTGGGTCTCCAGTTTTAAAATCTGGGCCTACAGTTCTACAGGCCAGGTCTCTAGTCCTTTCACCCAGGGCTACAGTTCTACAGGCCAGGTCTCTAGTCCTTTCACCCAGGGCTACAGTTCTACAGGCCAGGTCTCCAGTTCAGCAATCCAGGCCTCCAGTTCTATAGGCTGGGCCTCCAGTTCAGCAAACCAGGCATAAAGTCCTACAGGCCGGGTCTCCAGCTCAGCATCACGGACCTACAGTTGTACAGGGTCTAGTCGTTTCTTTCAAACCAAGTAACAAAAAACATAAAACTTTGTCATTTGCCCTTTTTTCATTTGTCTCCAAAACAACAACAAAAATATGGATGAGAAAGCAAATAATCCACCTCATTCTTCATATTAACATCTCCCCACTCTCACACGACAGCCAATAGCACCTGACTGTATTCTCTGTACATCTGCTCTCATTGGTTAAGCCGGTGGCCTGAATTAATAAGCAGCAAATCATTCACTCACAACTCCAATCACTCACTTAACACGAAGATGAATGGACACTGATGCTACAGATTTTGGACTGTAAAGAATTTGCCCATGTCAATATATTTTTTGTTTGAATGTTTGCTGATTTTGCTGCTCTAGGTGCCACCAACATTTTAAACAATCTGTTATAAGGTTTTTCTCACCTTTATTGTTAAAGCTAGGGAGGGGTTAGCCCAGTTAACCCATCTATACCAACTGCCCTTGCAGAAGTCACTGGTTAGTTATGAACTTGCTTTACGTGGTCATATTTAGGACCTTCCCAAAACGTGAGAACTCAGCCAGTTATGATTGCTTGTTCGCTTAACTTTTGAGCATTGCATCAGTTTGCATGCATGTAAAAAACCTTTGTCATCATTGACAATGTGTAACAACGACGAGCTTTCAGCTGAAAGGAGAAAGTCCTTTGACATGCTGTATACAGATCGTGTTTCGGACATAAAGAAATGAATGAACAGTTGAAAATCCCAGTTGAAAAGCACAGTACAGGCGAAGATACAAAAAAGCCTCAGAAGTCTTGAACTTTTGAACATTTTCAAGAGGATGTGGTAACTCAAAGTCTCAAATCAACAGATAGATGTAACCTCCATATCGACAAGCTCTTTGGAGAAAAGATGCCCTTATTGAGCTAAACTCAAAAACTGCTGCACATGAATGGTGCTAAGCATTTATAGAAACTGCATTAGGAATCAAATGTTATGGTCTGAATTGAGAAGGGCAGACCGCAACCGCAAACTCAAGACTATAAAGGATCAAGGTGCACAGGGTGGTCTAGGATCCCTCCAATAGTAGGAGTCATAATGAGTTGCATTTGCAATTAAATTTGGAGAAAACACTTGGTTTTGAACCAATTGCTTTAGTTTGATTTGTTAATTGCAAGCAGCTGAAAGTCTGTACATGTTGACAATAAACTGTATCTTCTCTATCACATTCTCTCACTCTCTGTTAAGTCACCCCCTCATTTTCTCCGTCACACTCTCTCCTTTCCTTATGCCATTCTCTCTGTGTTCTTCCACACGTTACCTCTCAGCTCTCCTCACAGAGGGGCGTGTCCTGAGGAGATATATGCTCACCACATGGGTGGATCCGTCTGCGCTCTCACTTAATTACCCATAAGCCTCTGGGAGTAGCCGATGGGTGCATTAAGCGTGTGCACTGTGTCGTATCCTCTCACTTCGTCGCAGTACTTTTCCACAGAGGATCCTTGACCAAAACTATTACAAAGTTCTTGTTGCAGTTTGATTATCTGTTACATTGTTGTTGTTGATTCATCATAATGACCTTGGCAATTAAGTGATTATGGGATGTTTAATATCCAGATTTTCCAGCCTGGTCCAAGATCTGTTTCTGATATCTTGCCATCTGTCATCTTTCTGGTCATGCCAAACAGGTTGGTCTTACAGTACCACATCCACCACCATACCCACTTGCATTTGATGGCCAATATAATTCAGTTAAACTCAAATCAGTGAAACATATTTCATTTATTGAAATATATGTATGTGATGTTGTGGACCACAGGAACGTGTCTGTAGCTATCTTCAGCTAGACTGCAGTAACAAACAGGCAGCCAGCAGGCAACCCAAAATCGCATTGAATTACGATCTATAGGGAACTATTTTGCAAAACTGCAACATGTGAAATATTAACGTATGAGAGGGTCATTTACATTTAAAAACAGAACTAGGTAACATGAACATCATGTAGCATGTAAATAGCGTAGTTTTTGCTAGGGTGGGGGTCGGATGGATTACGTGCGTATATATCCGCAACGTTCATACTAGAGTTTGCGAGTTCAAATCCAGATGGAAGCTTTGTGTGTGTTTTGTTCTCCATTCCAGCATGATGCAGATGTGTTGCACATGATATATTTTGTAATGCTAACCTTAACAAAAAACCCTTACCTTAACCTCAGTAACCACATGGCTAACCTTAACGTGAACATTAGAATATATTTTTGAACGCTATGGATTGTATCGAATGTGTGGAATGTTCTCGCATGAGCCAGCGAAATGAAACGTGCAGGTGCAACTTAATAGAAGGACGAATAAAGCTTAATAACAAAACGTGCAGCTGAAACGTAAAAACACCCAAAATATGTTGGCATACAACGTAAATCATGTTTTTAAAATAGTTTCCTGAGATTGTAATTTGGAAGAACTTCTGAGATATACAGTAGGGATACCAAAAGGCCTCAAACAACCAGGTATGAATGTGAGAGACTAGAATACATTTTTGAAAATTTATTTTCATATAAAAAAAGACACTCTATGAAAACATTAGAGGACTATTTTGTACAATCTTATAAAAAACAAATGAAGGAGGAAAACGAAGGAGGTCCTTTCTTTATGGGCAATGATGTAACACCAATGGGTTAAAGGCTGTTGGAGGAACAATAGGTTAACATCTCAAGCAGGGTTACATGTGTAGACCAAGTTCAGTATTTATTTTCTTTCACCTATAACATTTCTCATGGATCTAAACATGAGCAAATGTCCTATTCTGGCATTTAACCGAATACTCTAAAGATCAAAATTCTTGTCAGCTGCACCATATCCAAATTTTCCACAGGATCCAAAATTTTGATTAGAAGTTACATGTCAGAACAACTCATAGACAAATTGTAGTGAAATACTGGCCAGTACACTATTACAATAGGAAAGCCATTTGATACCTTGTCGAAATAACACCTTCAGAGTTAAAGGAGGACAATATTCTGTGTCAGTTCAGTCTCAACATCAGATGGACATTCCATTATCCCTGTTTGCAATTTTAAAAGTGGTGAACGCAAAGGAAGTAGAAGCAGACTGGTTAAACGAAACCAATTCAGGCAGAGTCACATGATCATTTTAAACAACAGTGCAGTGTAATTGTAGAAAATTAAATTGTCAATGACATCATCACCTTCTAAGGTAGGCCTACTGTAACTGTCTTTCTGATGTTGTATTTCTCAACATGGCTGTCGTATTCGGAGTTACCACGACAACAGAACCATTACTAGGTCCATTCTTCTGTATGAGAGATGAAGAATCTACAGTCTCAAGAGCATTTACCATAATACTACGAGTAATTGTGCATTACAAATTAAATGATCTTTGAAAAGTGGGATGTTGAGTCAGAGAGACCTCGGAAAACAGATCTAGGATCAGTTTACCATCCACTAAATCCCAACCGTCATCATTAGGGAGGGGACATGAAATCAGACTTTAGATCAGCGTCTAGGGGCGAATCCGTCCTAGTCCCAGTAGCTGTGGATCTCACATCGGCTGATTAGTGCTAAAGGTTAAAGGGGCCTGCGCTCTTGTCCTGCCATCTGCGTATGTATCCCACGCTGTACCATTAGGGATCTTTTAACAGATGGTTTGAGGGCCGCCTCAGAAAATGTCAGGACAAATCGCTATTCCCCTAGATAATTACTGTTAGAGCTCACCACCGCTCTCAGTCTCTCTCACTAACTCTTTCTCTTCCTTAGTCTCTCTCTGTACATAATTATTTCTCTCGCCAAGTTCACATTGTTATTTTTTGTTTGCTTTCTGTGTCCTTTTCTCTCTCATTCATTTTCCTATTTCTCATTTCCTTCTGTCCACAGTTCATAACTTCCATATGTTTGGAGCCCTGCTAAGGTGCTATAACAGGATTAAGGCCTGGTGATGATGAGAAATAGCTTTGAATTAACTTACCTGGTCAAATTATTAACCCAAATCAACCTGTAGATGTTTATCTTACAATAAACCTAGAGTTTCCAAACCATGGTCAGTAGGCTTGCTTTTGGCAAGGGCCATATCACTATAGAGCACTAATGTCACTTTTCTGCCAAAGGCCCAATGGTTAATTCAGACGCAGGTCTGGGCTATGACTCCCCAAACGTTCTGAGTGAACGCTGATAGAAAGGACTTCAATGTTACATAACAATTTCATGAACCAGGGAAAACTCAGAGAGAAGTCTTTTCCTTGTTTCCTTTCATAACAGAGCCATCTACTGACAAGATGAATACCAAAAAACACCTCAGGTGATTCCATCTGAAGCTACAGAATATGAGATTGTATTTCCCTGTTTTGTCCACAGGCTGAGAAAACTGATGAATACATAGCACAGTGATCGATACGGCGCTAAGAAAGCAGTGAGAAGGAAATGGTGTGAGGGAGAACTGAAATACACTCACTCAGAACAAGACCTAGAAGTGATCCATATTGGGGAACGGAAATGCTACAGCAACACTTTCAGATAGGCTATACTCTCCTGACAGAAAGACAGCTTTGGTTGGTTATTTCCGCAGTTGATTATGCGTTTTTTATATTGGAAAAAGATAGACAAAAAATGTGTGTGAATCAAAATGATACCCTGGATGATACCATTTTTCAATTCCCACTGGTCTACCATGCATGTTACCTCAGAAAGCAAGCTCACGTAGCACACACGTGTTATAAATCATTCTTTAAAATTGCACATGGAAAAAGTCTCATAGGAACAAGGAGGCACGAGAACAATCGGGAACTTAAAATTGAAGAAGGGAAGGACATGATTCTGCACCTCAAAATGAAATAAAAATACAAAAAAGATAGAAAAAATTAACAAGAAAAGTGTGTGTGTGATAAATGAAAGCTATAGCAGAGGATGGTACATGTACTTCCCGACCTCCCCTTCTCAATCCCTCCTGAAAAAAAAGTGAAAAAAACAAGCGCTTGCGTCATCCATTAGGAGGAAAGGAGGAGAGTAAAAGAAGCCTACGGGGTTTAACAGTGTGCCAAACATCAGTGAGATTTCTTCTCTATAAAAAGAACAGAACGGTGCAGAAATATTCGTATTATTATTTTTTTTAAATCATCAAACAGGTGAAAGAGAATCCTTTTTTTCCCCGCGAATAAAACCAGAAAGTTTTTTTTGTTCATTTAAAAATCTCTCATTCCCAGGTCCTTTCAAGTCGCTGTTCTCTCATTTAAAGTGTCTGTGTGAAAATATAGAAGAGAACAGTTTTCTTTCCTTTGTCCTTCTCCACTGTTGCAGTAAACAAATTATCTAACTTTTAGAGAGTACATGTTAGGTTGTGAAAAAGCGGCGTGGAGAAGCGTTGTGCACGTCTGTCTGGATGTCCTGCGTGGACATGTGGGGACCTGCGTGTTTACTGGAGAGCTTGTGTTTGTTCCTCTGAATACCTGTGTTTGCGCTTCTGTGTGTGTTTTTGTAATGTGTGTTTGTGTCTGTCTTTGTCGTCACACTTCCGTCTGGAAATCTCCTTCAGAAGAGTCAGGTGTGTTTGCAGAGGAGTCCCAGGCCGTCTTGTTGTGCAGTTCCATCCTGTCTTTTTGTTCCCCGGGCACAATGGATAACTCAGGGGCCATAGTCTTGAACCTGTCCCAGGAGTGCTGGTCTTCTTGGGTTGGGGTTGACTTGTCCTGCACGGTCAAACACACACAGGAGACAATCAATGTCAGATGATGTTTATTTTCTGTGCTCAGCATAATTAATTATAATTGATTATTATTAAACAATTGAAACCGCTGAATCTTTAATTAGAGCTTGCTGATCTAAGGTCATTTTTGAGATTTGCATAACTTATGGCAGAGGTTAGGATCTGTGACTTCCTGGAGAGAGCAATGTCCCTAAACACCAATATAATAAAACAATTAAGCATGAGAGGTTGTTTGGGTTTTTGTGTACTGTAGGTCTATATGTCCTTCAAAGAGACAAGCCTAATACACTTCAGTTATAATTAAAAATGGGTAAAAGTAAATGTAAGTGTACCCTGCTGGGTTCATCCGTTTTGGGAAGTTCACAGTTACAACCTAACCTACCTGGTAAGGGGAGTTAAATACTAACCACTGACAAAACTAATCATTTTTTACTCTTTGTGTTCATTTCACAGATCACTGGTAAGTTACGAACTGCTTTTAAATGATCATTTTGGTCTTAATGAGCAACTTCCCAAAATCTATGAACTGAGCCAAGCCCAGAAAGGTACTCTTACCCACTTCTAGTTATAATAGGTATAATGCATGTCTAAGGTTTGGAAACTTGTTTTGAATGGAGACAAAAACCTGTCCTAATAAACCTTACAAATGAAAACGCACCTAACCCCACCAGAGGAATGCTAACATCCCACAAATGCAGCCCAGTGTGTGAGCAGCAGCTCATCATTAGCATAATGATCTTATGAAATAAGGCATTTCCCTTAACATTTTTATAGGTCAATGCTACCTGGCTTATCCTCCATTAACATCTCCCAATTCCCAACTCTCCCAATCAGTGTAGACGGGGATGGATTGATCTACCCTGGCGATGACTTCTCTGTGCTCAGTGAATGCTGTCTGCAGGTGGGCTTTTCATGTATGTAAAATACATGCTGAAATTCATGTTATGGGATTAACTAAGACTGAAGCGGAGGTAACATTTTCCGTCAGATAACAGCAATTATTTCAACCACGGATCCTCATCGTGCACAGATAACAATTTCACGCACACAAGGGAGGACAATGAAAGTCCAAGAAATTTGCAGTAGTACCATTATTCATAGTAAGCTCATAATTACTATTAGCAGAGCATGGTAGAATGTTCCACGGTGGGTTATTATCAAATATAATTAGTAGAATGACTCAGATTTTGTGGATAAATGGATGGACCTGGAGTTTTTCCAGCTTTCCTTGAGAGCTACTAAGTGTGCACACCTCAGTTCAAGCCCTGTAGCAACACACCTGATTAAAATGTATAACTAATAAATGTCATCCAACCATAATTAGCCATAATTAGCTGATTCAGGTGTGTTGCTGTAGGGCTTGTTCAAAACCCTGCACGTCCTGCAGCAGTGGTGGGAAAGCGTCAGAGAACTATTGAGTGGACCAATCAGAAAGCCAGTTACGTGACACTTATTACTTCATTAGAGGATGAGTGAAAAGTGGGCATTAAGAAAGAAGATAATGCACTAGGTGATGTACTCATAATTAGAAATGAACGTTATTTATTGTGGATCAATACTTGTTCTAGATCTATACAGTGTTATTTCAAAAACAAGTCTCTTGGTACTATAGCATCAACCTCAGGGGGTCCAGGGGCATGATCCCCCGTATTTATTTGAGTAAAATTGGCTGTTGCTTGATTTATTCTGAAGCATCCTTGGAGACCTAATCCTAGGAACTGGATGGATTTTAAATGAAGTCACCAGTCAAAAAGATAAAACAATAGAATAATTAGAGTCGAATACAATACAAAATACGTACGACTAAGGGCATTTCAAAAGCCTTTCTAATTGTTTTATTACAACAGTTTATATTACATGTATTAAAGCAAGTAGTTGAACTGGCAACATTTCCCATATACTGTTGTAAGAAATTACTGACATACATTGTGAAAGATCAAATTAGTTCCATAAGTATTAGTAATTAGGTGGAATGTTAGTATGTTCACGTTGGAAACAAATATGCTGACTGCAGCATGATATTGGGCCTATTTCAGCAAATACTTTATGTATGTTTATTTTATTTTTTCAAATGAAATACAGCAACCCAAGTTAGATATGTGGGTGCTAGGTATTTCCTGCAATTATACACAGTGCTGTATTTGGTTTGTGAAGGTTTCCATTAGCTGCTGCCTCAAAGAATATATCAACAACATTAACAGTTACAAAGCCTCCCTCAAAATGTTCTCTTCCGAAATGCAAGAACGTCTTTCCTACCGGACATCCACTTGCATTAATCAATTTCTTTTAAATCTGTTCGGAATGGACCTGATAACAAATAAGTCAGTTTGAAATCGTAACATGCCCATTTGGTACCGGAAGTAGAAAGAGTTGAATACTAGAGGTGCTACAGCTACTTCGATAAATAAGCTAAACAAGCAATAGCAAAATGTGCAGCACAGTCAGAGGCTTAATTGACTGAACCTCAAGGCACGGCATGCATTGGGGGTCCCTAGGTGGCGAATGCCTCCAGAGATGATCCTGTTTTTCAAGGTTATTTCGTTCACGTCTGAGGGATTTGTGTGGGCGCTCTAGAGAAATGGTCACGTTTAAAAAAAATTATGTTTTGGTGGTAATTGTAAAATGAAGACTTGCTATGCTTAATCCAATCAACACATGTCTGGGCTGGTTGGGTGGGGTCAACACCTTTAACACAAAGATCAGCTTAGGCTGTGTTTACAAACCGATAGATTCTCGAATCCGCTCGAGCCGAGACAAAATAATTTCCGTACTGTTTGTATTTACACTGTCATGTCTCCAGACCGCAATTGCACATTTGTGATAGTGTCATTCAAGACGTTTTGAGCTGGGTGCCTGTGACCATCGTTCAGAAGCCAGCCCAGAGACTTAAAGTGTGTATATGTGTGTGTATATATATATATATATATATATATATATATATATACACACACACACAGTATATTTATCAGTGTAACAGTTTAACAGTTACACTGACCTCTACTACATAGCACTTCATAACATTTCGACGTAAACGTGACATAATGTAAAAACGCGGGCTACTGAACGTAGCTCAGATTTGACCAATATTGCTTTAGGGAGTGCCACAAATGAAGATGAATTTGTATGACAATGGTCTTGAATGAAGTTGATTATGAAAAGAAAAAAAAAACATTAGTCCACCACAAAAAAAAAATGTTGCTCTGTCCATTTGTACATTGCTTTATGGTACAGTAGGCTACTTCATGATAACTTATCAAATCAATTGTACTCACTGGCAAATTATAATTTTTTGTTCCAAGTCAGTTCACTAACAAGAACACTTTTCATTCTATAATAAAAAAAACAATAATGGATTTTTTCCATACAAGGTTAATTATTAAAAATAAATGGTAATTTACAGTAATCTACAGTAATTAAATTGTGCATACAATACATAGCATGCAAGGCGGTGCGTTTGCCAGCAGCCTTTTATTCCTGTAGACTAAATCTTTCATAGTTTGTTTGCTTTTATTTAAATCACCATTAGCTTTAGCATACGCTGAAAGCTATTCTTCCTGGTGTCCTGCAATCTATTTTGCAACAATACAATTTACTAAGATTTCATTAAACACAACACACACCAAACATTTTCTCACATTAGGGTACATAATATATCATGAAAATACAACTCACAAAAAACAAAAGTAAAAGACATTACACAACTCCTAATGAATATAATATACTTTTAACTTAGCAATAGGTGATAACAACAAAAACTGACAAAAGAATTTGTATTATATATTTTATTTTCTTTGATGAATATTCTTTAAGTGAACTATACTGAGTATTTTTGGGTTAAATATTGTTTCATACCCCAGTAGAAGTGTAGCAATGTTTCTGTGTGCCCTGGTCTGTGTAATTGTTCTCTGTGCTGTGTCCTGTTCTGTGTGTGTTTGTTCTTTTTAATGTGTCTATTTCCCCACAGGTGGCACAGATCAGTTCAATCACCACTTATCAATGACACCTCCCTTCCATAATCTGGTTCACCTGGTTCCAGTAATCATCATCCATCCCATCATGCCCTTCCTCTGTATAAAGGTGCCATTTTAGTACCATCCCGGGATATACTCCAGGCGCAGGGACGCTCCAGTGTCTTAAAACACTAGATAGACCTGGGCGGACCACTTCCTGTAAGTTTGGTTACGGCACCAGTTAGTTTGTGTTTGGGCGATAGGAGAAGTTAGGGGGTGGGGGACTTTGTTAAAATTTCTTTGCTTTGGTCCCGTCAGGCCTCACCTTCTCCCACTATAATTGTTTAACCGTGGCAAGTAAAGCCTGACTTATATGGTAACATCAGTGTCTGCGTCCTTACTCACACCTACAAGGTGCTTTAGTAGTGGGGGTGTCAGGTCCGCTCTCTTATGGGACCTAGAATGTAACAAATATCATTTGGGAGTAAGTTCCATTCACACATTGCTTTGTATGTTACTGAACAATGAATTGATTTGGTTTTCACTTTAGGTAGAATAAAACAACCTCCCTCTGTATGCCTTGTTGAATAATGGTGTATATCAGTACTAAATGATCATTTTTTAAATATAAAATAGAATGTATTTTTGTTTTAATGACATTAATCAAAAGACCATTAGTGAATTAGAATTATGTTTTTAACTTTGAACCAGGAAAGGTTTTCATGCATTCTAACAACACTTGATCTAAAACCACATGAGAGAGCCACACATGCAGCTTTATTTGTATCACTTTTAGTTTTTTGATATTACTTATCAAAGTACTAGACCAAACCACAGTGAAATAATCAAGATGTAAAAAAGCAGAGCCAGAAATACTTGATTAACCGATTGTGGTGCCAGGTGATGGCAGGCTTTTCAAGAACAAAGTACCATCCAATTGAAAGGCTACAAATTCTTGTCATGGAGTCTGCCAGAAAAGCTTATGTTAAAGTCAACATTTAATTGGGAATGGTTTTGAGGAAAGCCTAACAAATGATTGTTTTAAAAAAAACTGACAACCACACATGTATTGTAGAGATGTAATTCAGAGATGCAGGAAATATGAACCTAGTGAGTGTGTGGTATGTACTCTGATAAATTTAAATATCAGGATATGTCAACTGGTGAAATAGGTGTGTGGGTTATGTATGCTACTGACATGTGATTGTGGGGTATGTATTATACTGAAATGTGAGCGTGGGGTATGTATTCT
>JACXGM010003536.1:0-41422 GCA_016801145.1 Umbra pygmaea
GGGGGGGGGGGGGGGGTTCTCTGTGTTTATCACAGATGGCGTGTGTACTGTTGTTGTATTCATGAAAAAATAAAAACAGAGTATCTTTGTACAAGCTGCAATATCTGATGTATATGAGTGGCTATCCACATCATTAGATGAGTCCAAAGTTTTTTCCATTAACTCAAATGATTCGCAGAGCCGTTTCAACACAAATTTCCACTGATCACAGCTCTTTCTTTAGGCACAAGTAAAGTCAGAAGGTGTTTCGCTCAATTTCAGATGAAAAAACTGTGTAAACTATTAAGAAAACAGTTTGCAGTCAGAATTCAGTAACCACTCTTAAAGTGCTGTACAACTGTAGCATACTTCAAACAATAAATCCAATAGAGCATTTGCTATTACCGCAGTAGGGTTGCAGTAAAGTACAGCATAAGTGCAGTTCTTTCTATAGCTAAGTGTTGTTACTGTATTGCTCTATTATATAGAGAAGGGATGGATAAAGGAGACAGGCTTTGCTCAAAGAGGCTGTTGACAGAATTCAAACCCTTGTTGCAGCAGTACATGTGGAGGCAGTAGACTAGACTGCTGGACAAGCCTATGTCACACTGAATTGCAGTTAAACTGCAGTTTATAATTAAGTTACTTATGTTATTGTGTTAAAACTACCACAGTTAATTTAGGTTGTTGTACTTTTGAAATAGTTTAAAAATAGTTCAGAAAAAACAAATACCTTGACAATTTTTACATCAGTCCACAGTGTCATTAATTATCCATCTCTGTCTACCAACTGGGTCAGTTGGCACTAGATCAAAGTCCACAATGACATAATTATACATTAGAGTAAAATAATAGCTAGCTACTAGTTACTTTAATCTCACCATGTATTATTGTCTCTACACAGCAGTCGGCCGCATGGTTCATGTTTGCCTCAGAAAACCTTTAATAAAACATAGAGCACATATGGTTAGAGCGTCTGTACGAAGCAGAAAATCAATGATTTAGGACACAGCATTTATCACAGTGCACTTGGATAAGCTGTGCTCAATGGGAGCACAGCTCAGCATGTGCCAACACTGTATACCAGTCCATATTGTCGGTACAGTCGCACACATCTTGTCGAAAGCTTAAATGATTTTGTATAAAAGGGTCAGGTGATATAAATAAAAACATAAAGGTTTAGAAATGCAGTTAAACCCTTTAAAAGAAATGGTTGCAGGTGGAAAATCTAATTATGAAAAGACTAAAGATAATATATTAATACCAAGCCGTGTTCAAGTAGAATACCTCCAGTATGTCACTGTAATGTTCAACCCGTTCAGGTTTAAACATTACCAGTCAAGCTAACACATGGAGCCGTCTTTACAGACATTGCCAAATGACTAACACAGTCATGTTTGCCAAGTAAAACATAACCTTTTAGAATGAATCAAAACAAGTGTCACATTTGGAGACGGAAGGAACAGCTAAACCAAGAAAGCAGAGAAGCTTGTCTGCTTGCTGGAAAGACAATAAAGCTGAGTGGGCAGAACCTAGGAAAGAAGGTGGGCAGAGCCAGGCATGAGGTAACACGATAATAGTGGTATAGATACACACGTGTGATGCAGAGTTTACTTGACCGTGCCCCTGAGTTGGGTACTTAATTCATTCCCAAGTTAAAATGCCTTGTCACAATGTGTAGTGGTGTGAGAGGAGAAAGACCAAACAGGAAACATACTGTTGTTTTAAATATAACATCTCAGAGAAGTGATACCTTTTGTATTAAGGCAAACAATAGCCACGGATTGAAAAACATATTAGATAAATGGTCATTAAATCAACTACGCTCTTACCATGGCGCAGACACGTAGACTAGATATAACAGTACGCCTCATCAGATATACAATATAGTACTTACGAATACATAAGGACCCATGCTTTTTCTATGGAACACGAACATCTAAACTTGCAACAAAGTAACAGAATCCAACGTGTGACAAAGAGATTGAATCATAAAATAATCGAATGAAAACACACGTAACAGAATACAATGCCTGACACCTCCCTCTAGTTTGGCCAGCATTTATATCCTGACAACTAAACAGCTAATCGACCACGGCTGAACGTAATCATCAATCAGATCTTAAAGATACCAGCCTAACCTAACCTAAATCCTATTCTAGCAATGGCCAAACTAGAGGGAGGTGTCACCATGCTTAAAGGGACATTATATGAACAAAACAAACAGTGCCCTGCACTGGCGTAGAAAATGGCTGAATCCCAATATGCTTACTACATACTATCAATATATCAATCAATCAAATTTATTTATGAAGCCCTTTTTACAACAGCAGTTGTCACAAAGTGCTTTGACAGACACCCGGCCCGAGACCCCCTAAAGCAAGCAACACAAGTGATGCACAGTGGCTACGAAAATTTGCACAGTGGCTAGTAGGTGGGACCTGGAAATAAACCTAGAGAGATGCCAGACTCAAGGGGGTGGCCAGTCCTCTTCTGGCTGTAACGGGTGGGGGATCTGAAGGTACACAGCCCATTGTAATAAAGTTACTTTGTTTATCAGTGTTCAATTATTGTCCAGCAATGAAGATGTGATGGGTGGACTGTGACCATAGTCTTTATGTAGCATCAATACAGTTCGGTGGTCTTGTGAAAGAAGAACGTGAAGCCGCCTGGAGATGAAAGCTGGCGCCATCAGGTGGAAACATGATCATCGACCGCAGTGACATCTAGCACAGCAGCGGGTTGGGCACAGGATGAGGACATGGTCCTGTTGCATGTTCCTAGGGTCCTCCTAGGATGAACATGACATCAGGAACATTAGAGTGGGCATACCTTGGGTCTAGTACCTTGACACAGCTCTGACCCCAAAATTTATATATAAAACCCTAGTCCCCCGGCACATAAACTATTGCAGTATAACATCTGGGGCTGAGACAGGGGGGCAAGAGACGTGGCCCTGCACAAGGAAACCCTCGGGCAGGAGCAAGCAGGCATGCTTCCGACCCAACCACATTGCCAAGACACACACTTCCAAAGGGGCACCAACAGACCGTACCACCGCAGAGGTAGCATTGGGGTGAGGATATCCCAGTGGAGAGAGGGGAGCCTACCAGGCAAGCCAGCATGGATGGTTCATTAACAGTGCCGCCGTTCTCTTTTAGCCCCCTGGGCCAGACTACACTATACCATAGAACTTACTGAAAAGATGAGTCTTCAGCATAGACTTAAATGTTGAGACTGAGTCTGCATCTCTCACATGGGTTGGCAGATCATTCCACAGAACTGGAGCTCTATATGAGAAAGCCCTTTCACCAGCTGTTTGTTTACAAATTCTAGGAACAGTAAGGAGGCCGGCATCTTGTGAACGTAATATACGTGTGGGTATGTATGGTTAAACCAAATCAGACAGATAAGTAGGGGAATGTTCATGTAGTGCTTTGTATGTTAATAGTAACACTTTGAAATCAGCCTTAGCCTTAATGGGCAGCCAGCGTAGAGAGGCTAGAATTGGGGTAATGTGTTCCGATTTTGTAGTTCTAGTCAGAATTCTGGCGGCTGTGTTAAGCACTAATTGAAGTTATTTTAGGGTTTTGTCTGGGAAGCCAGAAAAGAGAGCATTACAATAATCCAATCTTGAGGTAACAAAAGCATGGATTAACTTTTCTACATCATTTCTGACAATTTTGATTTTTTGCAATGTTCCTGAGATGGAAAAAAGCTGTTCTTGAGATATTTTTTACATGTTCATCAAGAGAGAGATCTGGGTCCAGAGTAACACCAAGGTCTTTTTCTGATATGACTGTACAACCATCTATGTTTATTGCCAGATTTGACAGCAGGTCTCTTTGTTTCTTGGGACCTCAAATTAGCATTTCTGTTTTTTCAGAGTTTATAAGTAAGTAATTTTCTGTCATCCAACTCTTTATATCCAAAACACAGGCTTCCAGGGTGTTCAGTTTTGGGGATTCTCCCTTTTTTACTGAAATGTACAGCTGTGTGTCATCAGAATAGCTGTGAAAGTTCACATTGTGTTTCCGGATGACATCACCAAGAGGCAACATGTATAGCGAGAACAGTAGGGTCCCAAAACAGAACCTTGTCGAACACCAAAGCATACCTTTGATTGTTTGGAGGACAAACCATCCACAAATACAAACTGATATCTTTCTGATAGACAGGATCGGAACCATGCCAAAACATGTCCACGTAGCCCGATATACGTTTCCAGTCTGTCTAGAAGAATGTTGCGGTCATTGGTATCAACTGGAGCATTTCATAAGTGTTATTAGTCTTTAGGAATGCACCGAGTTGCTGGATGACCTCTTTTTCTAAAATATTTGAGAGAAATGGTGGATTTGAATTAGGCCGGTAGTTGTTTAGTCTTTCTGGGTCAAGGTTTTTTTAAGAGTGGCTTCACCACAGCCAATTTTAGGGAATTTGGTACACACCCAGATACTAGAGAGCAATTTATTATTTTTAGCATATGCGACCCAAGCACAGGGAGTATCTCTTTTAGAAATTTTGTTGGAATAGAGTCCAGTTGCCAGCTAGAAGGCTTTGAGGCCTTTACTATTTTAGTGAAAGACTCAAGGGATACAGGATTTAAAAATCCTTCCTAAGCCAACATCCTGACTGTTCTGCACAATCTCAGGACATGTGAGTTTAGGGGATATATGCTTCTTAAGGGAGGATTCTGTGATTTGTTTTCTAATAGTAATGATCATTTTATCAAAGAAACTCATGAATTCATTACTGTCAACATGTAGTCCTATTTCATTTGTGGAATTATGCTTTTTAGTTAACTTTAAAACTGTACCAAAAATACATTTTGGGTTATTTTTGTTCTCCTCAATTAGGTCGGAGAAATAGGCTGATCGGGCAGAAGTAAGTGCATTACAGTAATGCAGAGTACTGTCATTCCAAGCTAGTCGAAATACTTCCAACTTGGTAGAACGCCATTTCCGCTCCAATCTTCTGGAGACTTGCTTTAGGGTTCTGGTGTTTTCTGCAAGTTTGTTGTTACGGATATGTTTAGTTTTTAGCGGTGCAACTGCATCCAAGTGGGTAAAACAGGGTTAGGTGTAAATCTTCAGTTAGATCATTCACAGATGTGTCAGCTCTGACATAATTGCTATGGTAGAATGAGTCAGGAAGGGCATCCAAGAACCTTTGGGTTTTTAGAGAATTCATATCATGGCTCTTAAAAGTCCCCAGTTGGGTTCCAATTGGAGTTACTGACGTGACAGTAAATGTAATCAAATGGTGGTCTGAAATTCCTGGATTAAGAGGATAAACACTGAGATCTACAACATCTATGCCATAAGACAAAACAAGGTATTTTTTGTTGTTGCATACTACATACTACATACTAAAAGTATGTACTGCGCAGGTGGTGGTAAAGTATGTACTATTAAGTATATAATAAGCAAGTATGTTAGCATTGGGACATACTAATACGTCATAACGTTGCATCTAAAATTAGACCACTTCCACGAGCAATGAAGCCCGCAAAGTTTGAACATTGAACATTTGGCACAACCTGTTCGTATTTCATTTAAACTTTAATAATTTTGGTACACTAACAAAAAAAAACATGTGATGACACGTTTATTATTACCTTTTTTTTGGATACTGACATTTAAACACTGCCAAAGAAAGACTGGCTTCGGGAAATTTCCTATTCTGTGTTACAAAGGATTGTGGGCTTTATCAGGCCATAAAGCATGCAGGGTTGCATGCTTCGAAAATCCTCCGGAAATAGTAGACCATCCGGGGACTTCTGACACTATATTTGCCTACTATGGTTTGGTACATACTAATCATAGTCTGGCATACTATATAGTATGCACACTATGCATATTGAGACGCAGCCAATGATTTTCTAGGAGTTCATGTCTTAGTTCAATGTTCCGGCCAGCCCTCACTGGGCTGGACGTGACATGCCTAGATGATGCATAACCCTACCATGACTTTATTTTCCTGGGTGTAATTCTATAAACATGTTGGATATGCTTGGTTGGTCCTGTTGAATATACTTGTATGCCGTTTTAATCAACAAAGAACATAATTCCTAAAAACACTTTCGAGGTCTCAAACTGTTCACATAAACTGTCTCACAGAATGTGTCACGATTCTCAGCGAAACAGCAACTAGATCACACTGCAACAAGTTACAAGTTCTAGCTACAGTGATGCTGTTTTTAGCTAGAGAAAGAGACAAACACATGTACTACTATATTTTATAAACTCCCACAAAGACTACAACATGTGCACCAACTTGGTTTCAGATGGGAGGATGATAAATATATCTATGTTTTTATAGCAATTAATTATAAAATAGATGAAGTGTAAACTGATCAATGGATGCAGGTAGATAGAATGCTATTTGATCATTATTTAATGTCTGGTAATTGCCCATACTGGACACCTAATCCCTACATAATGTATTGATTATTGAATACAATTATAAACAATGCTTTCTATACAACCCAACCTCTAAGTTAAAAAGACTTGAAACAACTAAATTGTTTAATTTAATCATTCGTTTGAACAGTGAGCAATTTCTTGTTTGCCGGTGGAAGGATCTGTTATGCACTGGGCATTACTGACACAAATGAACAAAATGACTTGAAAGATTCATTTGTTTTACTGAATGACTCAAAAAGATCTGAGTCAGTAAAAAGAGTTGGACTTTCCATCACTACAATAAAATAGCCAACAATAGTGAAGGTCAACTTTATGAAACAAGATGGCGGCATGTGTACAACGCGAGGCTCAGCATTTCCCCAGGTTCTGTGAACTAGCAGTTATTTACCAAATACTTTTATCTTTGCTCAGTGGAAACTGTTTTGTGTACATCTCGTGCAGCTGACAGGAACTTGAGACTTAGACATCGGTTCTTGCAGGACTCATCACGTTATTGATGTCAGCCGGCTCATTCCAGAGATCGCCAAGATGACGGAGACTATTTACCTGGCTCTGCTGAATGGACTTGCCCAGAGATGGCATCTGGATCACAAACAAAAGCGAGGGATGTGAGGAGCCCTAAGACCTAGGCTAACACCTCATCGGCTACCTCTACACAGCATTTTCCTCGCTAATGTTTGGTCTCTGGTGATTAAAATGGATGAGCTACGACTGCGGATCACCACACACAAATGGATTATGGAATGCAATGTCATGATATTTACAGTGACATGGCTTACCAGTGGTGTTCTAGACAGCGCTGTGGAACTAGCTGGGCGCTGCACTCTCCGTGCAGATCAGCTGATGACTTTGGTAAGACTAGAGTCATAGGATTGTGCATATGTAAACCAAGCATGGCGCTCGGACACCGTTATCACCGAAAGTCACTGCTCTGCTGACCTGGAATATCTCATGGTTAAATGTAAACCTTTTTACCTGCTAAGAGAGTTTACATCTATAGTCATGACTACTGCTTATATTCCTCCAGATGAAATTCTAAGCTTGCTGTGAAAGAACTACATGCTGTCATTAGTAAACAACATACTCTATAACCAGAGGCAGTCTTTATTGTTGGAGGTGACTTTAATCATGCTAATGAGATAATCCATCCACCTCACAGGTGTGGCATAACAAGATGCTGATTAGACAGCATGATTATTGCACAGGTGTGCCTTAGGCTGGCCACAATTAAAAGCCACTCTAAAATGTTTCATCATCACACAGCACAATGCCACAGATGTCGCATGTTTTGAGAGAGCGAACCTGGAAACTCCCACGCATTGATTTAAAGCCACAACAGGTGGATTCATCACCACGGCCAGCTCTGCAGCCTATGGAATCACAAACAATTCAGTATTGCAATAATAATGCTGTCTAATCAGCATCTTGATATGCCACACCTGTGAGGTGGATGGATTATCTCAGCAAAGGAGAAGTGCTCACTAACACAGATTTAGAAAGATTTGTGAACATTATTTGAGAGAAATAGGCCATTTGTGTATATAGTCTTAGATCTTTGAGTTCAGCTGGTTTTTGTTGGCAAAAAAGTGACGAGATAATCATTAAGGTGGGACTTTAAATTTTGCATATTTTTTTGATCTGTATTTACCAATAATAAAGATTCAAAACTAATCAAGCATTTCAGCAGGTCTCCGAGGATCTTTATTGGTCACTCAACACTTCAACCTTGGTTAAGAAGGCTCACCAGCGTCTTTTCATCTTGAGACTAAACAAGACACAACTGTCACCTTAGATCCTGGTGAACTTCTACCATTGCATCCTTACCAGCTGCATCACAGTATGGTGTGGTAATGGCACCGTTTTAGGAAGGAAAGCACTGCAGAGGGTGATGAAAAATGCCAGACACATCACTGGTTCCACGCTCCCCACCATCAAAACAACCTATCGCAAGCAATGTTTGCGGAAGGCACGCACCTTCATAAAGGACAGTTCCCAACCATAAACAGTCAACCCTCCTCCCCTCTGGGAGGCGCTATAGGGCCCTGCACTCCAGGACCAGCAGGTTCAGAAATAGCTTTTCCCTGGAGCTGTCAATATGCTGAATTCCGCACCACAGGGATAATCTAATCCAATCTAAAATTGTCTCATTTATCTTTGGCTAATGCTAACTAATGTGTGCTAATGCTAACGAGCATCAGTTAATGCTGGCTAATGTCAGCCAAAGTCACTATATTGTTAGCCATATAACTAACACAATTATTCTTTTCTCACCAACATGTTATTGTGTTCATGATTTAGATCATGATCAAGAGGATGATGTTGCTAGTGAAAAATGAATGCTAACTGGGGAAAAAGTCAGTGGTAAATAGTAACATACAGTATGTAGGTTAAATGCAACTGCTTGCATACCTTGAGCGTGTGAAAACAATCAAATGCATGATTCTCACTATGTGAGAGTTGACAGTAAGTATGATGCTTTTTGTTGTTTTTTTGTAGATCAATATGTTAACAATGAATTTTGAGGCGTTTGAAAGTGATTACATCAAAACATTTTGAGTTTCCAGTTTGTTTAGGATTATGCAATCATTTTAGACCAATTACATGGGAGTTAATGAAGGACCACTCAATTTGTACCCAACTTGGGGGCGTGGTCAATTTAAACTCTGCCCCTTCGTGTGTATCTATTGTGTTGGAACCTGTTTCCGTTTGAATTTGCATGTTTGCTAGAGGACGACACTTTTTGAACATTTTGTTGTAAAACACTGTAAAAATGGTACTTTTGCAAATGGATTTCTGTATTCAGATTAGATGTTTCCTAAATGAGAAAATTGAGAGAATATATGGTCAGTTCCATTTTGCTCAATAAGCTTCAACTGCCTGGCTTTTGGACTTTCTTCCTCTATTACAATGATGACCTAATACATTGATACGTCCGGTGGGCTATCTGGCTCCTAGCCCATCTGCAGCATCATTTTAAATATTGCTTGGCCTCTCATTCACCTCTGAAGGCAGATGCCGACCAGTCTTTCCCTGGTGTTAGACAGATGCCTGGGCATGCTCACCGTGGCAGATGCAAACCTAGCAGGAAGCATCACATAACCTCCAGAGGGTGGAATTGGAAATCCCATTAAAAATGGGTCACTTGTTCAAGCTGGCATGAACAAATTGGTTCACAATTTCACACCTCTCAATATCCCTTGACTGAGCGAGGGAAACAAATAGTAATGTGAGAGAATGTTGACCAAAACAAGCTTGGATGAACTAATTCAAAGTGTAATATGTATTATTTTTAATTATACGGACAGTAGGAAGCTTTGGAACTAGTTAGTGGTTGTGGGAATAAGTTGGTGATTGTGTAATACTAGAAGATAATTGCACACACAGATATAAAAATGCTATCCATTATTTCAGCTGACTCTGTGGATGTGGTTAATTTGCCTTTACCCAAACTGAAAACAATGCTTTACCCATTCTATTAGGCTTTCAGCCCATAGCTCTTATGTAACGTAGCCCTCTCATGTCTCCTCTTTCCTGTGTGAACGGTGTACTCTGCATGAAACATGGAGCATCATGACCTTGATGAAAAATGACTGGGTTACGTTAAAATTGCTTTCCATAATTTCACACAGTTAAACACGCTACAAACCACTCTCCTCACAGGGCTTCTCCAGACGTCCACATTAGAGCTAAAAAAGAAACATACTGTATTCGCTCAATTATGAACGTCTCCTCATCTTAGCTCTTCAGTCTGAGGTGAAAGGGACAGTGTATAAACCAAACTGAATTATCAAAATCAAATCAGGAAACAACAGTGGGTCATCGCAAAATAAAATGTGGTCTTTAAAAGTGAGTTATGTCTCATGAGAGGCTAAATTGGTTTCCTCGAGAAAGTGAAAGCGGTGCTGCAGTCAGAATTCACTGGCATGTCCAGGTCACTGCTGGCAACGCCACGATGGCCAATGGATTTCATTACTTTGTTCAGCTATTGATTTACTGCGCCCAGAAAGACACATTGGAGAAAAATGTGAGTTGTTTGAGGATAGATTTCCAGCCCCTCCGAGTGCACAGGGGAATTTTGACCTGTGATATCAAATATCATGCCCAGAGGTAAGGATGGTGGATTTTTCTGATATAAAGAACCACCGTCTACAATACAATAAGCATAATAATTTATTAACTCCAAAGTTTCACTTAGATGTCTACGACAATTTATAGACTGTTTTTTGCATCGTTTGATTAAAATAGGCCTTCTAACTACACCTGTTAATGACTAAGTTACACAGATGGCAGAAGAGATTTTCCAATACAGCTTAGCTGTTCTCATGGTTGTAAATACTCACATATTGTTTGAATAGGCAAAAGCTTTGGACACTTTTGTAATTGATAAGCATTTATTAAACGTGTCACACTGTAAGGCCAGCGGGGAGTAAGCAGATATCTCCCCACCACCCTACTAATGACAGCATATAAGACTTTGAAGAGGATTATGGGAACTGGAACCAAGGATGGTGTTTTAAACACATCTCATCTCTCTCTAGAAGGTTTATTAGCAGTACATCCAGATTAATTTTTTCTTAGCTAGGCATTGTAATGTTTTGCTAAAAATGAGGCATTGTAATGCTCAGTTAACAACAGTCAAGCTTACTGCGAAAATAAATGTTTGGGGTATACGATGTCTCCTGTACTTGTGTTTCTGGAAATGTGTGGGTCACATTGAGGTATTACTCCACAGTGACAAAGGTATAACAGCCAGCCAATGATATATTTTGTGAGACAAATTGCCTTCAGCAATATTCTCACTCTAGCCAGCAAAAATCTAATGTATCTAACAATATCAGTGTCTAGAGTTGTCCTTAAAAACGTCCTTCAGCAGTTTTTTCTTTTACTTTGACTTTTAAAAAGAGATCCCAAGTATACTACAATTAAGGGCACACATTAAGGGCTCTCCCTCAGCCCACTCAAAGCATGTCTATATCCTAGTACCCCATAGCTACCCTTTGATGCTAGGACACCACAGTCTCCATCCATTTTCCCAAAACTTCTAAAAACTTACAGTTTCAAGATTATCTAAATAATTTCAGAGCCCCCTTTTTCGTCAATCTTGGGCAACTTTCGGCCAAGATTCAACAACATCCTGCTCATTTTCTGATGCAAGTAATGTTAAACGGCTCAAAAACAAAAACTTAATTTCAAGTCATATCATTTCAAATTCTCGTGCAGGGGGGCAGCACCCTCAGCACCCTCAGCACCCTCAGCACCCCCAGTTCCCGTGGCCATGTATCTTTTGTGTTTGTGCATATTGTGTGATAATTGCGACTTCATTTTGAAACATGTCTATGAAAGTATATTGTTCAATCTGTACCTACTGAAGCAAGACAGGGTATAGATAGATTCCATATAGATCCCATATAGATCCCATATAGATCCCATATAGATCCCATATAGATCCCATATAGATCCCAGATGATTTTGTCACCATTGTAAGTGTTAGTAGTTATGGTGAATAGCAAAGTAGGCCACGGGCAGAGGCTACATTCATTGTCGCTGGATGCAACTCGCCAAGGGGCGGGCACTAAGTTTGCTTTGAATTCTGGACCTTGTGGTATTTCAAGCACAGACTGATACAGAAGCACCTGAAATGTACTCAGTTGTTCTCTTGTACCTTGGCAGTCACAGCATTGTATATAACATAAATCATCTATGTTAATTTTTGTAAATACTATATTAAGAAACCTATTTCCTCTGGTATTGGCCTTTAAATAAATTTTTCTGTTAAAAGCACTAGATGTCCGCCTGAAATATACTGCGGTAAGGCAAGCGTCAGGAATGCAAGAAGCAGCTTGTTTCTTTTATTGGTTGAACAAGCAAACGCCAAAACTGGCAAAATATACGTACATGTATACACTGGGCTACAGTGAATTAACCAAAAAGATCAATTATGCCATAACAGTATTTCAACGGCAGCACTTAGATTGACTATTGACCAAAATAATGCACAAAGCTAACGTAACCGATAGCACAATAAATACTCCCAAAGGATGCATGCGTTGAAAATGTTCTACTTGTGCATTGCTTTACTGTTACTGTGGTACAACTGGAAATTCGGAAAAAGACACAAATAGACACAAACTATATCTTAATATATCTAACCATTGTCTCTTGTAAACACAAGTGTGCTGGGAGTCTTTGACTTCTAGGAGGAGCAGGCATTTGTTAATGTTTTTTTTTAAGTCTCTAATGTAATAACTTCCCAGCTATCTTACCGCTAAACTTCATTGGGAAAATGGCGGCTATCCAACCCACTCCCATCAGTAGAGGATGCCTGGTCATTCTTTAAGAATGCCTTTCTTGCCATTCTAAATAAGCATCCCCTTTCAAAAAGTTTAGATCTAAGAGTAAATATAGCCCATGGTTCACTCCAGAACTCACAGCCCTTAGCCAGCATAAAAAAAATCTGTGGCGTACCGCTTTAGCCTCGAACAATCCCCACGACCTGCAACTCTTCAAGGAAACCAGGAACTGGTACATACAGGTGGTTAGAAATGCTAAGGCTAGCTTTTTCACACAGACATTCGCTTCCTGCAGCAATGATTCTAAAAAGGTCTGCGATACAGTAGTCCATGGTGAATAAGAACACCTCCGCCCAGCTGCTCACAGCTCTAAGGCTAGATAATACTGTCACCACTGACAAGTCCTCTATAGTTGAGAACTTCAATAAGCATTTTTCCATGCCAGGTCATGCTTTCCATCTGGCAACCCCCACCCTAACTAACAGACTCTCACCATCCACAGCATCCAGCCAAAGCCCCCCACATTTTTCCTCTACGCATATCCAGACAGCCGATGTTCTGAGGGAGCTACAAAATCTCATCCCCTTCAAATCTGCTGGACTAGACAAACTGGACATTTTCTTTCTAAAACTGTCTTTGGTAATTATCGCTACTCCCATCACCAGCCTTTTCAACTTTTCTTTTGATTCCTCCGAGATTCCTAAAGATTGGAAAGCTGCTGCAGTAATCCCCCTATTCAAAGTGGGGGACAGTTTAGACCCAAACTGCTACAGACAGATCTCCATCCTGCCTATCAAAGGTCATCGAAAGCCTTAATAAACAAATTATCGATCATTTCGAATCCCACCACAGCTTCTCTGACATGCAATCCGGTTTCGAGCCAGTCTTAGGTGCACCTCAGCCACACTCGAAGTCCTAAACAACATCATAATTGCTATTGACCAAAAACACTACTGTGCAGCAGTCTTCATTGACCTGGTCAAAGCCTTCGACTCTGTCAATCACAACATCCTCATTGGCAGATTAAAGAGCCTGGGTTTTTCAAAGGACTGCCTTGCCTGGTTCACAAATTATTTCTCAGATAGATTTCAGTGTATCAAGTCGGAGGGTCTGCTGTACAGACCTCTGTCTGCCTCTATGGGAGTGCCTCAGGGTTCAATTCTCGGGCCAACTCTATTATCTGTATATATCAATGATGTTGCTCTTGCTGCAGGTGACTCAATGATCCACCTCTATGCAGACGACACTGTTCTCTATATGTCCGGCCCGACGTTGGACTCTGTGTTAAAAAACCTTCAAGAAAGCTTTGATAACATACAACATTCCTTCCATGGCCTCTAATTACTTTTAAATTCTAGTACAACTAAATGTATGCTCTTCAACTGATCACACTTTGCCCCTGCCTGCCCAACAAGCATCACCACACTTGATGGGTCTGTATTGGTATAACTCCAAATACCTAGGGGTCTGGTTAGACTCTTCACTCTCCTTCTAGTCCCACATCAACCAGGTCCACTCCAAAATCAAATCCAGGATTGGCTTCCTATTCCATAATAAAGCCTCCTTCACTGTTCTTGCCAAACTTCCTGCACTTGTGAAAATGACCATCCTCACAATACAATACTTCAGTGATGTAATTTACAGATTTTCAAACTCTCTCCATAGGAAGTTAGATTTGCCATCCGGTTTGTCACCAACGCTCCATATAACACCCATCACTGCAACCTCAACAGCAGGGGTATTCATCTCAGGACCTCGAAGCCAGATCCACTCCACTTTTTCATTGCAACCCTCTAATCTGAGAGTTATTTAAACCTGCGATACCAGGTGAGTCCAATTAATGTTGAGGTAGAACAGAAAACCAGCAGGCTCCAGGACCTGTAGGGTTAGAGTTGAAGACCCCTGTTCTACAGTCTAATCGGATGGCCTTCGCTACACACCCGGTAACAAACACACTGGTATCATCTTATTTAGTGTCTACGGGGCAAAACCACACTTCCTAAAATCATTAATCTCCAGAGCTTCACCCTCTCTTAATCTGCGTTCAAGCAGGTATATCTCTCTGATTGCCACAAAAGCCTGCACCTCCTTCGGCTGCCTCTCCTTCCAGTTCTACACCACTAATGTTTGGAACTACAAAAATCCTTGAAGCTTGAATCCACTGTCCCTCTAATAACCTTCAAAGTACTGCTATCAAATCTACTGTCAGACCAATGTACAGTAAATGTTGACGCCACCTGCTCTTTTCGTCCGTTAATTCATTTTGCACACTCACCTGCACCGCTGTCTTTGTATGTTTTGCACACTCCCTTTCCCGCAGCCTTGGTCATTATGCCACCTACTCTAGTTTTATTTCTGCACTGCCACTTTTTATTCAGATGAGTCTACCTCTCTATCTTAGACTCTATTTTTCCACTGACAGTATAGTATACTGCCACACCACTGTACTTACCATTTATCTACCTCCGTATGCTGACATTTGTTGCACTACCTGTACAAATTCTTCACTGTTTATTCTGAAGATCTGTCCTCCTGTTTTTATTATTTTTATTTGGTACTTCATTGTCATGGAACTTTTTAGTCTTCTGCACATCGACACTTTTATCTTAGCTAGGTCGACGTTTCAAATGAGAAACTGTTCTCAACGTGCTCACCTGGTTAAATAAAGGTTAAATAAAAAAATAATAATAATATGGTTATTCTTAAAGATTCCTCAGATTATTCAGAACTGGGGTTGGCTGCCTTCCAATACAATGCCACTCATTCATTAATGGTTTTGATTAGACAATTTAAAAGGAATTTTAAATTATCATATTGCAGTTGAATGTAATTGTTATTAATAATTAGCGTGTTTCAATTTTAAGTACACAGGACTTAGCTGTAAAAGAGACCCTGGTCTCAACCTGACCTTGTCTGTATAAATAAAGGTCAAATAAAAAATAAATTCAATTAAATTGTGAAAATACAGTTTCACAATTGAACTAGCAATTTATATTTGATAATCTACTCAATATTTCAAGTAATAACTGGCATGATTCAGAAGTTGCCCCTGTGGCCGACCAGATACTTTATGAGCTTCAATCAGTATTCATAGCCCTACAAAATGCTTTTTAAGAATTGAAACTGGTACTTAAATCAAGCACAAACCAATTATATGCTTTTCTCAAATGCATGTCTGAATATGTGATGATTTATGTATTATTACATAAGACGGTCCCGCATTGACTGTGTTCATGCATGTACATATTTGGGAATCTGGATTGATGATAGGCTCTCCTTTAAAATGCATGTTAATGAGTAGAAAACTAAGAGTTAAAGTGGGTTTCTTTTAAAGGAACAAGACTTGTTTGATGCTAAAAAATTGACAATGAATTGTTGAATCTACTATTTTACCTCTATACCTACAATTTAATCATTGATTATATAGACACCATCTACTGTATATGCATGCTTCTGCTACTGTGTTAAAACCTCTAGATGCTGTATATCATAGTGCCATTTGTTATATTACAGGTTCAGTACCCATCTTTGCATCCTTTATCAGAAAGTAGACTGTCTTTTTTTCAAAACTTGCAGAGAAATGCCATTTGCACTTTTTGTTTATAAAGCTCCTTTGCACAAACTACCAGGGTATATTTAATAACTTTTAACTCTTAGATTAAGAGACCTGAGCTCAGGAGTAGCTATTGCTGGAGATCCCGAAGATCTCCCCTGAATTGGGTAAAACTGCTTTCACATTTTTGCCCCTCACATATTGCATGAATTACAATATACTGTTGGCGAACTGGTGGCGTTAGGGCATTTTAGACATTAAATTGAAGATAATTTTTTTACTGACTGTGTATGTTTGATGTGATTGTGTTGCGTTCTGTTTTTCTTTTTAATTGCCTCGTTAGTTCCTGTACATTGTCATTTTGTCTGACCTACGCTGATAATTTCTGCAGATGAGAAACTGTTCTCAGTTGACTTACCTGGTTAAATAAATAAATACGCTCATGAATCATGACAACCCAAAACATACCTCAGAAAGCACACAAGAATCAATGAGAATTGGATGATTTTAAAGCGTCTGTCTGTGAGTCAGGATCTAAATCCCATCCAACATCTGCAGATCCATGGCTCTATTAATACTGTGAAAATAAAGAGATAATAAAAAAAGACTAAACAACTTAATGTGCTGTATATTAGTAAAAAATACCTACCTTCTAAATGTGTTATAAAGGAGAGTGGATTGCAACTACGTAGTACAGTATATGGGTCTTTACCAGGGATGAAGCCTGCTGGTTTCTGGTTTTACAGTATCATTGCACCCACCTGGTGTACCAGGTCTAAATAAGTTAGAGGGTTGCAATGAAAAACTGTGTAACAGGCTTCAATGGGCATAGCTGAGTAGGGCTGATCTAGAATACTTCCCAAGGTATGATTTATTCTGCACTTCGTATTGAACAAAATTAAGCTTTAAAAGTGTTGATTTATTTGATAGGCTTCAGTTCTTAAGACCACGGCTCCCTCTTGGCCCTGCATGCTCTATGTTGTAATGTGTTTTTACTTTATCCGGAGGCTGCTAAGGTACGTTTTGTGTCTACTATGGATTGGTCGTTACCTGCTGTGGCAGCGATAGAGGTATATCATCATGGCAATCTAATTTTCCTGCCTAGCTCAACGCACCAACACAGGGAATATTCCGATTCAGAGAGTCACCTCAGATATGCTTACCACATCCCTGAGAGTCACAGGGCATGGAAGTGGACAGTAGAGGATAGCGATCAAAAGAAAAGCGAAATCCTCTCAGTGTAACAGATGTGATGGAATGCAAAGCGCTTCTTGAAGGGGTCCTCATGTCCCCGGCAGAATGTCCCATTAAGAATCAAAGAGGGGGTTTGACGTATTCTGGACATGGGAGAATCAGCACTGTCCCCCACCATGACCTGAAGGACTATCTGCCCCTAAATATGACTGAATGGGGTTTTTCATCATCCACCAAGACGTCTCACATCAAGCGATACTAAATCGTTGTGCTTGGCTAAAAATGATGAGGAGGGAAAGCTTCGCCTGCGAGTTTACAGTAACAAAACACCTCATTAGACGAGCCGCATTTAATAAGAAATGATTTAGGAAATGAGTTGACCTCTTGACAGGCAGGAAATAATTAAAAAGCTCAATGAAGTCTGTTTTTATTCTAATCTAGTCATTCCACATAATAGCATTCCAGATAGTTCTGCATTTTGTTTAAACATGTTTCTGCTGTTACAACATTTTTGTACTATTTTCACTCATTAATCCTAAAAAAATGGTTTGTTGTTTTGAGCATCACATTCAGCAGACAGTAGTCTCTATCAGTTTCATTTAATTTGTGAAAACATGTAATAGCTGCCCTTTAGCCCAACCTTAATCAGTGCCTTTCCAATCTCCTCTTGCTTGTTTTTGAAGGACCTACTCCCAGAGCCCTGCAATCTGATTATGAGAGAGAGGAGTCTGTTTAGAGTTTCAATCATCACAGAAGAGTGCTCATTCTGGGAGCTCAGTAGAGAGTGAACAACACTTATTAAGAATCTGTAATATTCAGAAGGTCACAAACAAGTCCTGGTGACACTGCATTAATTTGCTCTACCCATTTAGTAACCCAGTCAATTTAAACAGTAGCTTGTGTTAAATTGCCATACTGTTTTTGTGTCAGTATTATGTTTGGCTCTCCATGCCTTACATTGTAAACACTTTTCCCCTCAGGGGAGTTCTCTTTCATGGCTTCTACAACTTTGATTAATAAAAATAAGGTGTTGCCCTTCTAGTGAACTGAAGTAATTCTATAATGGAATTGAGAATTAACTCATAGGTTTTATTGACAAAATGTCTTATAACAAACTGTGACATTGTCTGGCAATATTCACTGAATTACTATGGTAGACAGTCAGTGAATACACTGCCACCTGCATTCTAAATGCTCTATGTGAAATTGTATTTTGCAGGAAATTAGTTTTGATAAAACATTGAAAATGATATTATTGCATCCACAGCCATAATAAGTCCATTACTTATCGTAGCAGGTCAAACTGAGATAAAGGAAAATTACCATACACCGTATTCAATTTCAGAGAGTAGACAAAATCAGAAAACAGCACCACATTGGACACCTGTCTTCTCTCCATAGTCATTTAAATGTCCAGTTATTGCAGCATTTATTCAATACCTCAAATGCCAGCCCTTATCTCAACCCCTAAATTAATTATAATTTTTAAGGAATGCTATTGTTTTTTATAACAAGTCAACTGAGATATTTTCCTGTATATTTGAGGAAACAAGTCATTGACAGCAATTCTGAAAATATCTCTGCTGAAATTGTGGCAATGCAATGTTTTCCGATCAAACAGCAGAGTTATTTTCCATGACGGTGCCCGTCACTGCCTGTCTCTCAAATGTATAAGTTCACGACACAGAACATCACCTTGCCCTTAAAAATATGGAACAGAATTCACAACCACGTTTATATCTTAAAGAAAATGGGTTGTAGGGTGTAAGGTAGACATGATACAGTATGAGCAAGACATTACCAGCTGTTTTTACACTGAAACTTCTTGTATTTTCATACAAATTTGACTTTTTGGACATCTCTATAAAATCATGTTTTAATTGTGATATTGTTACTAGAGTTTGATTTCTTAGGTGACAGGTGTGCCACAGTGTGTAAACTATATTGTATTTGTAATATGATTAAAATATCCAGAAAAGATCTAGTGTAATAGTGTAATGATAGTGTTTGACAGAAACTCCCTTAAGTTATGGTAAGGTTCATTGGGTTAAATTAACATTTTTGAAATGTACTATATATTTTAATAAATCGTGAAGTTTAGGAAATGATAGGAATTTGCAAAAACCTACATAACCAATGTGCAAATACATTTAAAATGCATTTGAGTTGAATAGATTTTTTACTGCAATTCTTGGTCATTTCATCATTGCAATTTCTCTTAACGACTGCAAAGTTGCTCATTTTATTGTGGTTTGAGGTTCTATTTCTCTGATGCAAACAGGTAAACAAACAAAATCTTCAGCATTATTTTGTATTTCACATAGTGGATGTTTCTATCTTCTCCCTTTCCATTTTTGAAAAATAGATGAGCCAATTTTTTAAGTTTGGATTTTTCCAGCTGTGATACACCTAGGCAAATGAACAATGTCACTTTTTTTAACAGAATGTCATCATTCACACAGCCATCAGGCAAGTTATTTAAATATACTTCCGGTGTACTTCAATGCCTCGTTTTATAAGTACAGAGATTACTGTATTTGTACTACTGTAGAAGTTTGGTACCATTCCGGGCAATATTAGTGGGGTTATTTACGAGATACACCCTTGGTTCCATCAGCGCCTGCACTAAGCCAATCGGCTGATACCGCTAACTCGACCAATGTTATAACAAAGGAAAAAAAGCTTATCGGGGGTTGATTGGCTCGAGGTCAAGATGCAAAGGACCCTAGGGTTAAATTACTCAGAGCCATCACTTTAAGACGCATCTTTTTCAGCTAGCCTACTATCCCTTTTAGTCAAATCAATACACTGTGTATTTTTTTATTATTGTGTAAACACTCACCCTTTATTAGGTTTATCTTGCTAGTAAAGGGCCAGAGACCTTTTTTCTTCAGAACTGCTTTAAATCTTTGTGGCGTAGATTCAACAAGGTGCTGAAAACATTTCTCCGAGATTTTGGTCCATATTGACATTATTTCATCACGCAGTTGCTGCAGCTTTCTCGGCTACACATCCTTGATGCGAATCTCCCGTTCCACCACATTTCAAAAGTGCTCGACTGTATTGAGATCTGGTGAATGTGGAGGCCATTTGAATACACTGAACTCATTGTCATGTTCAAGAAACCAGTTTGAGATTATGTTAGCTGTGTGACATGGCACGTTATCCTGCTGGAAGTAGCCATTAGATGATGGAAACAATGTGGTCATAAAGGGATGGACATGGTCAGCAACAATACGCAGGTAGGCTGTGGCATTTAAGCAATGCCCATTTGATACCAAGAGGCCCAAAGTTTGCCCAGAAAATATCCCCCACACCATTACACCACCACCGGCCTGAACCATTGATACAAGGCAGGATGGATCCATGCTTTCATGTTGTTTATGTCAAAATATGACTCGACCATCTGAATGACAAAGAGGAAATTGAGACTCATCAGACAAGGAAATGTATTTTTAATATTCTATTGTCCAAATGTGGTGGGCCCGTGCAAATTGTAGCCTCAGTTTTCTGTTTTTAGCTGACAGGAGTGACATCCAGTGTGATCTTCTGCTGCTGTATCCCATCTGTTTCAAGGTTCAACATGTTGTGTGTTCAAAGATGCTTTTATGCATACCTTGGTTGTAACAAATGTTTATTTGAGTTACTGTTGCCTTTTTTCTGCTCAAAACAGTCTTGCCATTGTCCTCTGACCTCTGCCAACAACAAGGCATGTTTGCCAGAGAACTCCCACTCGCTGGATATTTTGTCTTATTCAGACCATTGTCTATAACAGGGGTAGGCAATAGGCAGCCCGCGGGCTAATTATGGCCAGCCAGGCCATTTGATCGGCCTGCAAGGGATTTCTCTAAGTTGATTGACACTTCAAAGTCGTTTCACGCTAAAAAGAGTCAACGTGTCATAGGGTTTCTAGTTACTTATATTCTAGAAACTTGTGTTTGGTGACATTGGAAAGAAGAAATTCCTCCGTAAAAAAATGACCTTATGGGTTTATCACACCTGGAGATATACAGGGCCCTATTTTAACAGTCTAGGAAATCCACGTTTGCTAGTTTGTCGGCTGAAAAAAGGGTCAATACTCCGGGCACATGGTCTAAAATGGTTGTACCAAGTATCTTCATTAATTCATGGGTGTGTTTTGGGGCGTAACATACAATAAACCAATCAGAGATTCATCTCCAATTCCCTTTAAGAGCCAGGCGCGTTTTTACCTTTCACACATTGCTATTATGATGGCGGATTTGCACCGTAATATTTTTATTTTTAATCTTCTGCGTGTTTGTGTGCTGCTGCACTTCCCTGTGTGTGCGCAAAAAGTGTAGTGTGCACGCGCTGTGCCTATGCTATAGGTGCATTTAATTAATTTGCTGTTAAAATAACTATGACATGCTGCGCCATTGACTTTGGACAACTTTTTGTTGGTCAATGGCGCGATCACTTTTCAATGCCACAAGATAGCAATACACCCAGAATTATCCTGAACACACCTCCCTATTAAACCAGCATGCCCGTGGGCGCAAATATGGATGCAGGTGCATTTTTCTACTTAAACAACGTGGCCACCAGATGGGAAATTGACAACTGCATCGGTCTTAAACTAGCAAATAAAAGACACTTGCGATCGGGCTTTGCGCTGCATTGCGCCGGGTGCAAGCCCAAAGTCTCAAAAAGATTTATCAAACATGCCTGGAAACCAGTGTAGATCTGAGCACAGAAATCATCTTACGACGGGGTTCACATGTTATTTAGCTACGAAATGTTCGTATCACTCCAATTCCAATGTACATATGAAAGGTTGTTGACATATCAGACGGTTGAAATCAATCGTTATTTAAATATCATGAAAACATTCACGGTTTAGAGGCCTCACGCTTAGAATTTACAACATGGATAAGCGACATCCGGCAAAGAAAAGGAATTTCTCTGAGATAGAAATAGAGACGCTCAGGTCTAAGGTGGAGGCCAACCGCTTGGTTTTATTTGGAAGCTTAAAATCAGGCATCAAATGATCAAGGAAAAATGTGGTGTGGACTGAGGTTACTGCTACAATTACAACAAAAATTAATTTAAATGCAGTTCTGTAAAAAGCACTTCAGAGTGATTTTTATACCATACTAGTTTGGGAAGCAATGTCATGAAGTAAACCTTTGAACTGATGGAATGTTTTTGCCACTGTATCAAGTAGAGATGTGCCCTTATTTGAAGGTAGCATAAGTGTATCCTGAAAACACATTTGAAATACAGTACCATAACATTGAGTTCACATTTGCTAGTAGTATTGTTGAGAAGTAGATTCTATATAATCATGTTTAAATACAGTTTGAACAGTTTAGAATTGTATGGCTAGATGAGAGAGTTGTACAGCTATAGTTTGAGGCCTTTTGGAGGATTCTAGGACATGTTAGACTGTCTAAAGACAGACAGGGAGAAGATTCAGGGTCAAGCCGTAAGTCCAGGAAGGTACAGTTCTTCTATTAGAACATCAGAATGAGACTAGCTTATAGTTAAGGACGTATAGCTCATAACTCTGTTATATATTAGACTGCTTATAACTATATGATCTATTGTAGGTTAGACTGTAATTCCATCACAGGTCTAATACATGGTGGATGCCATTCAGTACGTAGCGTATTATTATTATTATTACTATTTTTTATTATTGTTTTAAAAATTCTTTATAGTGCTGTAATCTTTTTAAGCCCACTGCATAGATGTGTCGAGTCATGTCAAAAGAATTTCTCTGCATAGGATGATGTGATGTTATTCGATGCATATGATAAATAAACGACTTTGACTTTTTTGACTTTGAATAGGACATTTTACTGATTGGACACTAGGGAACGAGGAGCTAGGGACAGACAGTTGGTTAGTATGGAACCAGCCCTAAATCACATGAAATACGTTCTGAGGGAACTATTTTGTAAAACCAAAATATCTAACCTTAACCGTTAGTATCCCCTTACCTAACCTTAACTGTGAATGTTGCAATATAATTTCGAATCCTATGGAATGTGTGGAATGTTCTCGCATAAATCTGCTAAACGAAATGTACCGGAGCAACGTAATTGAAGTACAAATATAGCCTAATAACGAAACGTGCAGTTCAAACGTGAAAAAACTAAATATGTTGGCATATAACGTAATTCAGGTTTTCAAAATAGTTTCCTGAGAACGTAATTTGGGAGAAATTCTGAGATGTACGGTTGCATGGAACATAAATGTTATTCACTTCTATGCGATATGGATAAAATTCACTATACTTCCAGACACTCAAGGACAGTACAGGAACGGTATAGGCCCGGACATTAAGAGATAGGGACCGGTGTAGGGTGTGAACAACAATCCCACATGTATATAGGTTGGCTCCATATGATCATTCGGGGCATTTTTTCCAACACGTCTTGATTGCCTTGTTATGAGATGACCCTGTTTCCCAAACAAGAAGTACTTTATTAAAAAATTATCAACCACAACCTGACTCCTGAAAGTATAATTTCAACAAAGATCATGCTAAGCCTTTACATAACCATCTTTACAGTATAAAGGTGTTTTTAAGGGGAAAAATATACTTTTTTAAATAGATTTAATAGATTTATCACACACAGATATGCAGTATGTTGTTTGCTGACACTAATAAGCAACACCCAAATCATACTCTGATGTAACCATAAGCTTATAAAGGGCTTTATTTTATTTGTGCTGGCACTTTGTAGTGCATTACGCATGGATTTCCTTTTAACTAGAAGCATGTATTGTGTGGGCTTAACACTTTTCCCCTTACAAACTATAAGAACAATATGTCTTCACCAAAATGACCCCAACATTTTTTAATGCCCCATAGCACATCATAAAATCACTTAGAAACACCATTTAATGGTAGAACCTCACAGTCTGAGATATTTTTTCATAAACCCATCCATCCTCCCTAAGTAAATATATAATCCAAGGTCACTGTAAAATTTTGATCTAAGGTTTTACATTGCAACAGGGTTAAATAGATGAAAGCAGGTTTGTTCATAACACCAAAGATAAAACAGGAGTAAGCAATAGGACTACATGGTAGACTAGTGATTGGAGCTTTCTTACCAGTAATGGGAAGGCTGCTAGAATGAATCTAGAAGACAGCAGGTTCTTCTCTCCCTGAGCAAGAGAGTTAGCCCTAATCGCACTCAGGTCTTTGCCATGCCAAGAATAACCCCGAAGGATTCAATTCAATTAGTACTGTACGAGTTGAACATCTCACATTGCATCACACTCAGTGTACGTAACTAGGAACTAAATACCTTCTAAAATATGATTCTATCCATTTCAGCAGATGTCTTTGTTTTTGGAGTAGTCAAATTTAATGATACACTGTGCATTGCATTTAATGGGAAATTGCAGGGCTTAATCAGAGCCAAGCTGTTTACAGGCCACAGAGACGTCCATGTTTGTTATCCTGATCCTTCCAGCTGTTGGGAGGGTTCTTCGTGCGGTGCTCTGTCCCTTTTTAATAGTGTTCTGATTAGGATATAATTAAATAATTGCACTTCCATCTGTTGCTTTTGTGTTGACTTCATGCAACTGTTCCAGTCGGTAATACATTTTGTGAACAGATATTTACTTTGCGAGAGAGTTTGTGACATCTTTGTAAAACAATAAAAGAGATAAAATAAGAGGAAATGATCACCAAGAACAAAAACACAAATGTATGGTAAATATAATAGTGTTTTATTGTACTGACTATACTGTATTGTGCAAATTCATTAGCAGTTGATGTAAACAATTCATGGTTAAGTAATTCTTTCTTAGTATGTCAAATTGATCAAAAAGGAAGGAACTATCTGTTGAAGTGAGGTTGGGGGGGTGACGAACACTGCTCTGAAAAAGAAAGCACAGGTTTTAAATGACTTGAAACATGTCAGGTAATGTTAGGATCGGTTCTGGGATGTTAAAATCATTATAAATCCAGCCTGAATATCATCCTTCACTTTAAAGGCTGTAAATTGAATATTCTGTCGAAAGCATTAATTACACACTTCACAGAGAATGTTCTGGCCCTTTACTCCTAGTATTAGGCTGGTAATATAAAAGCGACATTTAGTGGTAGCCTGAATACGTTCTGAAAGAAGGCTTAAGCTAATAGAATGAATAGTCCCACATTAACTGTGCAAAGGTCACCTGGGGCTGAAAGAAGTCATGTAGGGGAAATTGAAGTCGGCAGCAGCCCGAGATGCTGAGTGAATCTACATAGCAAATACGAGTTAAGTACATAGAGCTAAAAGAAGATGACTCGACTGTAGAGTTCATAACTGAGATCGATGAAAACCATACCCGGCATTTAGCAGATAACTGATTTCTGGTGAAATAACAAGCAGCTCACTGTGATGAATAATTATTGGTTGTGTAGTTCAGAACAAAGCATTCTTTTTCCTTATACAATGTCAATATCCTGATGACGCTGCTGCCATTCGTTAATAAGGAATGATCTGAATTCTTTATCTTTCATGAGTTACATGAAATGTTCAGGACATCATAGTCCACAACTGCTGCCACAGAAAACCACCAGCCTTCTGGTTTTAAGTTTTTAAGCTTTTTTCCGAAATTGTCTTCTTTAATGAAAGAGGTAAGCTGAAACTCTTGGGTGCAGTTGCACTTTATTACGGGTACAGTTGGTATCAACGAGGGAATCCTCTGAGAAATAAAGTGAAGCACATCCACATTGATTCCCTAAACCTTTCTGAAATTCTTCGCCTGAATGAAATGTCGTCTTCTGTCATGGATTCAACAAGTTGCTGGAAACATTCCTCAGAGGTTTTGGTCCATATTGTCATAATTGCATCATCCAGTTGCTGCAAAATTGTCAGCTCCACATCCATAATGTGAATCTCCCGTTCCACCACATCTCAAATATGCTTGATCTGGTGACCCTGGGACAATATCTGCACACCAGTGCAGAGGAAATATAAAGTTGAGTAATTTTCCGACCAGAGATGAACTGAATAAAAAAATTATATATATATGCATACACACACACACACACATTAATCAGCAATAACATAATTTTTTCCCAACGAGCAAACATTGCAATTGCTTGGGGCCCCATGGGGAGTGGGGCCCCCTGCTGCCAAGTAGCTGGAAGTGTAAGCAGAACTTAGTTGAAAAGAAACTAAAATTAACATGATCTCATACAGACAGACACAGATAATTCATTGATAGATGCACCAGATGTCTACAAGTCTATTTAAAAAGGTGATTTTATTCAACCTCATCTTTGAGCTATTCTAGCAAACTACCTAACTATATTATAGCAGCTAGCTCAGAAGAGGGGATTTCACCTGCAACGTGTCTTTGCTAAAATCGCGTCTTAATCATCATATCAACAATCAATCAATCACCCAATGGTGAGTGAAACTCCCAAACTGATGGCACATGATGAATATAGAAACATAAAGGAAAAGCTGCACACTCTAATGCATACAAAGTTATTCCCACCATTGTTTCGACAGACTTCTTTAGGGTATCACGTGATAAATTTCAGCAGCAAGTACTGAAGATCAATGTAGCTATAGCTTTTAACATTTTGTATTACACATGAAAATAAGTTCATACTTTTCATCTCAGAGTATATTTTGTCTGTAGAACTCCAATGGCCTAAAATCAATGACTTGCATATTTCTACCATGGTGGTACAATGAAATGCAACAATTTACTTACTTTCTGGTACCAGTCTGGTCAAGTGTCTGTATTTTAAACTGTCAGTTTGCTGTCTTAGAGTTAATAGATAATCACCCCCTCCTTTCTTCATTATCACTTGTATCTGTGTTATATTCAATATTCCATATCTTGTAATGATTAAACTTGTTTAGTTATGAAAATAAGTGTTGCAATTATTTCTTGATCAACAGTATAATCAGTGCGTGTGAAGTTTAATTAACGAACATTCAGAAATCCGACAAATATGACTGTATTATCATGCAACTTCATCACTATGGTTGGAGTAGGTGGTGCCACATTATACATTTTTTAAGAAGCAGATATTTTATGTAGAAGTTAATAATGAATAACAGTCAATAAATCAAATCAATCACTATTCCAAACTCTTATAATGACATAATCAAGTGTAAATGGTAAAGCAAACATAGTCATGCTCGTGTTGGAGGAACCCCTAATCTGCACTTTGATTTGAGCCACAACATTGACAAACCTCCCGCTAATCGGTTCACCGATTTTCCTTCCTTGGACCACTTTTGATAGGTACTGACCACTGCAGACCAGGAACACTCTACAAGAGCTGCAGTTTTGGAGATGCTCTGACCCAGACGTCTAGCCATCACAATTTGGCCCCTTTTAATTATCTTTCTGTATTTCACAATAAAAGAAGGAGTTGCAACAAGCCATCAGCTGTCAAAAGACCATTTCAGAGGTCATGAACATCAACAACAAAAGAATATCAGGGGAAATTAACTGTCAACCTAAACCCTGGGAAAGATTTGAATGACTCGATAGAATTTAGATGGAAAGCTGGAAAAGTTGACTTTCTAGAGTAACGCACATTATTTGAAGTCAATGCTTAACGATTTTCCTTCCAGACACTGACTTGGAAATGGCAGAAGGCAATAAAAGCCAGAAGAAAATATGGTTTTGCTAAAAGCAGAATTGACAGAAAACTCTAATGAGAAAAGGCTTTTCACACAGTACAGCTGCATCATGGGCAGGATGCTCTCTAGCGACTCCTTGTGGTGAGATGATCACCTCCATTCTACACCGTGGTGGTTGGTCTATTGCATTTTTTGTCCTGCCTTAGAGATCGGGTTTGATTATATAAAAGATGTATGTTATAGGTTAATGAGTCAATTGTGGTCCTTCACAATCACAACCACTCATATCAATGATTCTCAAACCTCTGCTAGGAACACCCAGACATCTCACAATGTAAGAGTTGAATCATGCAGCCAATGGCTTCATAATTAGGTGAAAATTTGATTCTGTTCGCTAGCGCTAGGATACATTCCATACATGGAACGGCTGGCGATCTACAGGATAGGTTTGAGTACTGCTAATTTCAGTGGTTGTGGTTAAACGTAGAAAATGGTTTTCCGCAATTTATATTTCTAAGAGAGCAAGCAACACAAGTGATGCACAGTGGCTAGGAAAAACTCCCTATTAGGATGAACCTAGGAAGAAACCTAGAGAGAGGCCAGACTCAAATGTCCATCTGGCTGTACTGGGTGGCAGATCTGAAGGTACACAGCCCATTGTATTAAGGTCACATTGTTTATCAGTGTTCAGTTAGTGTCCATAAATGGAGATAGGAATGGGTGGGCTGTGACCATAGTGTTTGTGTAGCATCAACAGAGTTCGGTGGTTTTGGGCAGGGAGAATGGGACGCACTCTGGAGATGTACAGCTGGAGTCAACAGGATGAAATTTGATCACCAAGAAGAGTGATGTGGGCACCAGCACAGTGGGGTTGGCACAGGAAAGAGACAGGAAGAAATCATCAGGCCACATGGTCCTGAAGCATGTTCCAAGGGCGTGGGTCCTCCTAGGATCAACATGACATCAGAAACATTAGAGTGGATGTACCTTAGGTCTAGTACCTTGGCACAACTCTGACCCCAAAAATAACTATATAAACTGCCTCTCGTACCCCGACACATATCAATAAGACTTAGGTGAGGACTGATAAAGGACGTAGGACCCTAGTCCCCCGGGACATAAACTATTGCAGCATCACATCTGGGGACTGAGACGGGGGGGACTAGAGATGTGGTCCTGAGTGAGGATCTGTGATGAGTGCTACGTTCAGGTAAGTGAGGATCTTGCGAATAATTTTGAAAACAGGGAAGCAGTGTATGAAACAGTATTACTGTTACATGATATCAAGAGGCAAGAAACTCAATTAAACACAATCTCAAGTGCCACAGTTATCTGTCCAAATGTATACAGTTTATGTAAGACACAAATAAGTCAAGAACAACACTGGCTTGATTTGAAGGCATATATGCACATGCTGCCACCATTTGACCCCAACCATTAGCAAACTCGGGCCTGTATTATTCAATGAGGAGCTGTGTACCAGTTTAAAGGCCAGAATCTCATTACATATCCTGTCAGTTTTCTCAGGTGTGGTGAATAATGAAGCCTCCGATACTGAGTACTGACACGGCACATTTCAGTGCCACCACAGATTAATACTGTACAGTGAATTAGAAAAAGATGCCGTGGCTGAGGTTTGCCTGCATTCCCCTCCCTTAATTGAGTTACAGGATGAATCATCGCTCATCCCCTTAACTGCTGCATGGACACATGCAGGATCTCCAGGGATTAGCTGGGGCCGCTCCCCATGATTAGCGTAATGGCCAGAAAACTGCCTGATCAGTCGGCTGGGAAAATAATAAGAGCAACTGGCAAGAAGACAAGCCGAGCTGAATTGAAACACCTATCTGATGTTCGGTAGATGGGAAACAATTCCTGGTTTTGATTGGATGTTAGTAACTGGATGGTTGTTTTCATCCCTGAAGATCAATCCTCTGCCTTCGAAACAGTGAACCTTCAGATCCTCCTCCCACTTCATCTGGATGTCACAGGCTCTACATGCTCCTGGAATCCATCTTGGACAGGGGTCCACCAGGGCTAATGTTCTATGATGGTCTCTCCTACAGTATCAATGCCATGCATGTGACACTACTGTTTATACCCTCTTTCTAACACCCTGGAAGCAACAAACCCGCCCACTCCAAGACGTCTCCATCATTGTTGACAACTCCACAGTGTCCGATTCCCACAGTGCATCACTTCTGTGTGTGACCCTAAACCCTGTAGTTCTTCAAAAACATCAAAGCAGTGATACTGTATGCTCCTAAATGTTCATTCTCCATAACGTCAGGAGATTCTCTACTTTCCTCTACTCAGACTTGTAGTCAGAAGGTTGCCAGTTCGATTCCCGACTGAGCCAAAAGTCGGTGTGTCCTTGGGCAAGACACTTTACCCTAATTGCTCCCAGGTTGTTGCTGTAAATAAGAAATTGTTCTTAGTCAACTTACCTGGTTAAATAAAGGTTAAATTAAAAAGCATACTGTGCAGGTCCCGTTCAGCATGTGTCATATACTGTCTGAACAGCTCTCTGTTGGCTGGGCTCTCTGCTTGTACCATCAATTACCAGCTTTTTCAGAATGCTGTAGCTCCTGTTACATTCAAACAGCATCGCTGCTCTGCACCCAAAGCTGGCATCCAGTACAAGCCCTATACATCGTCAAAAGTGTCCTTTCCTTTCTGAAAAGGGACACATGATACCTGACCTTTGAAAGGTTTCTTAAATAGGACAGCCCCCGCCCCCCATATCAAATAAGATAAAATATTGATTGCTTTGTTTTTGTGCACACTAATACAAATACAAATGTCGATCAGTAATTGTTTCACCTACCTTAATATGAATGTACTAACTGTAAGTTCTCTGTTCATCTGGTGTCTACAATTAACTGTATGAAAAAGCCCTGATATGTGATGTTGTTATGGTTAAATTAATAAACAGTATATGTGTCCTCCTATCCTACTGAGGAACATTAAGACAGAAGGGAAAAAGACAGACAATGACAGTTTATTCCCTTTTATACACATTTTGCAAGCTCTGAGTTTTACGCACTTCCCAATTTTAATGTTGATTTCAAGGTAGTTATAACTATTTTGTCTAAGCTGAAGGGATTTTCAATGTATACATGAACGGTATTGTCTTTTAAACTATATTTCTAATAAACTGCCTGTACACTAAGAAATATTTCAATGCTTTGGTTTGTATGTAGGGAGCCTCATTATGCTACCGTGGAAGTGTGGTGGTATTTTGAGTTTTGTGTGTGGTCTATAATAGCGATTTATTTTTACTTCATCCGTGCCCACACAACTAGCATTTTAAGATTATTATCAGTTCGCACTAAAACTGGGCACATTCGATTAGCATGAAAACATATCCCAGTGAACGGTCGACTCGGTACCAATGTGTTAATAACCCCTAGGTTCATTTTGCGCCAGAGTTGTCCTTTAAGGCAGTTATCAGTCCACAATGGCTCACAGGTCAATGCTGTAAACGTCAATGTGCCCTCACTCAACTTACCTGGAGAAATAATGGTTAAAAACACATTTTCATGATGGACATCTTGACACTTTTCCTTTGCTGTTGCGTATCTCAGGGCCCGTCCAGGCCCACCTGGATACACATCGACATCAGATGGCTCAGTGGTTAGGGAGTCCGAATTGTAGCTGGATGGTTTGAATCCCAACTGTGACAAATGTCATTGCGCTCTTGAGCAAGGCACTTCCCCCTTATTTGCTCCGGGGGGATGTCCCTGTATTAACTGTAAGTCAATCTTGATAAGAGTGTCAGCTAAATGACTAAAAAGTCAAATGTAAATGATGGCACAGAGATCACCAGTACCCATACAATATGTGCATTTCACAGCTCCCACCCAGTGTGTGGTCTATTTATGGTCAAGTGACGGCCTACACGGAATCCTGTTTCTGACCACTCACTGGCTAAGTGGAAGTTCTGAATCGAGATGTGAAAGAGGAAAAAGGGGGAGAGAAAGGAACAAGCCTGTGGTTATTCATTAACAATGTGCATTAATTAGTGCGAGCCGAATAAAAGGGGCAATGCGTGATATGAGATACTTAGGCTTAACATTCATCATCATAGATGTTTCCCCCATCGCATACTTCAAGTTAATTAGTTTGGCTATTCATGCTCAAAAGGCATTGGAGTGGCGGGACATTCTCAACCCATGGTTCCTCTTTCCCTACAGGGAAGAATGAATATATCTGCCTTGTGAGAACGCGCGAGAGAGAGAATGTTCTAAAAATGGAAAATCATCTGTCTCTGTGGCCTATTATGAGGGAATTTAGATACGATTCTTGGCCACTTTTACCAGCGCTTCTCTATTCTGCTTATGTTTCTCAATAAGACCTGACAGGCACATCTTCGGGAGGCAACCTTTTTCAACTGTTCTCATTTAGTTTTTTGTTTGTGCTTTTCATCCGTTCTGTTTTTCCAGAAACTGGAGAAGAAATCCTGTATTATTTTCTTCATTAGTTATGTTTTGGGATTTTGTGTGACAGCTTGCAAATGAGGAGGGCAAAAAACAGCCGATTACTTAAGAGACACCCTACGGTAGAACAGTATGGGAAGTAAAACAGCAACATTACATTAACAACAAGAAATGAATATGAATACATAGAAAATGGTTGCAGCCGAAAGCATTCTTTAGAGTATCAGCTAATTAAACTGACTGGAATGATTGTAAAGATTGCACATTTTTAACAACAGTATTACTCAAATAAACAGTTAAAAACATTTAATGTTGAATTAAAAACAAATGTACTCAATGTTCAAAGAAGTAACCTTCAAATACTTAAGTTTTATATGTGAAACATACGCCACGGCTCAGCAATGCAGTTACAATAATAAAAAATAAAGAAAAAAAATGTAAACAATTAAAGAAGTTAAACAATACAATTTGAAGGGTGACAGAAAAGTACTGTTGAACAGATGCTGACAATGTGTTTTTGAGTCTTCAACTTTTTTTCTTCATATTTCTTCATAATATTTCATTCAGCCATATCACTAGATATACAAGGAAAATACACATTTTTTTTTAAACTTTTGATTCTATTAGTAGGTTTTTGGAATAGATTATTTAATGGATTCAGAGGGATGCACCCTAAACAGAGTACCTTAACCCAATTATTGCCTTACTGCAGATACCTGAAATCCAATGCTGTTTCTCACCGTAATGGTAGCCATTTTCTTATGTAGCATGAGGGAGGGAAAAGTGTGTGACATATAGTTCACTATAGCGGAGGACGTACGGCTGGCAGAAATGTCAATCAAACCAGAGCTGTACAGTGACGACTAATGAGGTTGGGCCCAACCTCTAGACACAGCAGAGCTAGAAAAAAAATATGTGTCAGGCTGGGGCACATAACAAGGTTAGGAACCAAACGCAGAGATGTAAAAAGCAATGGAAATGTTTATTGTTGGATTGAGTGTTGGGCAGATATGACTACTTAGCATATACGTATAGAAAACACAGGGTTTGAGTATAGTGGGTTGTGGTGAGTTCACATGGTTGAAGCACCAAATCCGGCAGGCTAAGAATGGTCAAGGGTCAAGCTGGTTTAGGTACACAGGAGCTGGTAGTCGATCCAGGCAGGGTTTGGCACACAGAAGCGGGTAGTCAGTCCAGGCTGGGTTCAGTACACAGATCAGAAGGCAGGTGGAAGGATGTGGTGGTTGTAAGTAGGGCTCGGAACACAGGGTCTAGGAAGGAATGAAGATGGCATGATGGGTGAATATACCTGGATCAGGAAAACTCTAGTAACAATGATAGAAGGAAACACAAGGCTAGATTAGGCAGAACATGAAACGGAAATAATTATGTGGCTGTACAATAATCCGGCAGGAACTGAAAGCAGGACTCTCCTATTCATAGGGAGAGTGGCAATCAGCCCCAGGTGTGTAGACTGGTGCAGGTGCTCAGGATCAGTAGTAATGATGGTGTACTGGTGCAGGGATGCCTTCAGGGTGTGCCGGGAACTGGTGAATTGGGGGACTGGGACAGACATACATAAAACAACCCAGACACACACAAAAGGGATAACAGAGTAGAGGAATGGCACATAAAGAAAAGGGGAAGGCAGATCAGGAAAGCGGAACCCTGAAAATACGAACCTAGAAAACAAGGAACAATTAAGTGGAGACCCGTTTTAGCCTGACAGACGATATATTCATAATATTTAGAACCCTAGAACCCAGTGGCACTAAAACCACAGAAGGTCTCTTTAAGAGCTTTTGTTTAGATATATTCCTTTTTTATAAAAGAAAGAATGAAATACAATAGAAAATCCATAAGTCGATGGACTGACATTAATTTCCTGAATGTTATTGTATTTTTTGTTTTTTTCAATTGTTCAATTTAGAACAATAAAGAATACCTAGAGAGTAGGTGACAATTTGACATATCCTATCCTTAGCCTTTGATAAAGCAATTTTTAACATATGAAGCAAAAGGATGGTCCCTTGTATTATTCATCCAAGAGCTACAATACTGTACAACACCTTAATAGAAGACAAACCCTTTCCTTCACATAGTGAAAAACATCAGTGGAGGAAAAAACGCTTCTGTTTAATCAAAGTGTGCAAAGCCAATATGAAGATGTAAGAATTGAACTGGAGAAAGCGCACGAGTTCTTTGAATTCAAATTGCATGAAAATCATCCAAAACATCTTCCAAGTTGACTGTTTCTTTTGTACTTCGCGCTCAGAGTATTTCTAGTCGTTCTGCCTTCGACAACAACCTGTTTTGAACTGCGATGAAGTTCAGTTCATGTAAATGCCTTTTCTTAGGCGTCCTCAGAGGACGTTCCTGCAGCTAATTATCACACTGCAAATGGAAAGCAGGCAAAGTCTTTAGGAAGTGGGACAATCATGTCTGTATTTGATAATTACATATCTCATCTTTGAAGAATGTGAACAAAAGGAAATGTGTAAATAAATAAAGATATAACTATAAAATGTATACTCAATCTGCAGTTATGTCCTTGTTTCAAAGACCAAGATCAGTTTCCTACGAAGCACATTTTCCAAAGCTACACAGCAAAATCACCCTGTGTTAAATCAACTCTGAGAGTGTTAAAGTAACACTCTTATTGTTTATATTGAACACTGAGAGTGTTACTTTAACAGTCATGTGCTGTTAGAATACTTCCTGGTTAAACGTGCAGTAAAGAATACACAGCAAAATCACCAGTGTTAAATCAACTCTGAGAGTGTTAAAGTAACACTCTTAGTGTTTATATAGAGAAGGAAGTATTCAGCAGCACATGGCTGAAAGAACATTTGCTGGTAAACAACAATTTGTACTGACCTCTGTGTCGGAGAACTACAACATCCACATATGCTATAGTTTGTTCCGTTCTGAGATATGATATTGCATTGAGTAACATTTTACATCATGTTTTAATGATAGGCTATTCTCTTGCATCTTAATCAACCATAACCTACCTTACATTTTACCCTAGAACCATAATCAGATATTCATGACTTTGGCATTGTACCGGAATCTTAATTGCAGGAGGTTGTCTTTGTAGTCCCATTTGTGTATGAGGTAACTGTGAAATGAAGGAATCCCTTTAGGCCATTTTGTTCACGATTTATCTTAGTCCCGCAGTCCATGTTAAGCAAGTTCATTTAACAAAAGAAAACGTTACAATTTTAAGTGAGAAAATTGATTTCTGATTGAAAAGCCGCATCTATTTCTGCTGTGTTTTTGTAGAGAAAAGCTGCATTTTGGGGATTTATTATGCGATGGCTACGTTAACAGATCATTCTCTCTGTTCCTTTTCAACCTCGATATAAGCTCTAAGAGGACTGTTGATGCTGGATGTTCAGGACTAATGTAAACATAATTCAACACAGTATTACAGTGTACTTAACCACTGAGTCTAGTGATAAATCGTTCTCAATGCAGCAATTTAGCATTTGACAAATGACATATATAATGTTATGTTTATTTGAAAGATTAAATGTTTCAAACAGTGAATGTAAATGAAAATTCCCTGGTGCCATGGCATGATAGTGTACTACACAGTAGTTATTCTTCCATTACAGCCTGGTGGATGACATTGGATGCCCCCAATCTTGATCTAAGATGACCATGAAAACCTCCTGGCAATGCTTGAATGACACATCTGGTCATCTCTTTAAGCTGGAGGCTGAGTGAGTCCTTACTGGCTGATTGATGTCAGGGAGTTGGCGACAATACATACAATGTTTTCTAATATTTACTTACTATAATGATGGGCCAACACAGATTGTGGTCCTCACAGATTTACATTTTAGAAAAAAAACATTATAATACCACATAATTTTGGAGCTACTGTATATATTTTTGTATCTACAGGTCCTTTTCAAGAAATTAGCATATTGTGATAAAGTTCATTATTTTCCATAATGTAATGATAAAAATTAAACTTTCATATATTTTAGATTCATTGCACACCAACTGAAATATTTGGTGTGCAATAAATCTAAAATATATGAAAGTTTAATTTGTATCATTACATTATGGAAAATAATGAACTTTATCACAATATGCTAATTTCTTGAGAAGGACCTGTATATATTTTAAACCTAGAAATCACCAAGACTAAAAAGGAATGTCACAGTCTGGTGTAAACCACTGGTTCAAAGTCTACTGTTTGCATCACTCCTAGAAATTATTTTTAAAACAGAAACAACAGTCTTAAAAATATTGATATATTTCCACACATGTAAGTAATTAATAAGAAATAATGTTTATCCTTATGAAAATATTTAGAATTTAACCACTTTCATTCCAGTATTATAAAGTCTACATTGTGGTCATACTGTATCAAAACATAATGTAACAGTATTTTCTTTCCAATTATTTACTGACACCTAAGTAGTTCATAATAAATTACTATGTAATTTCACTTTTGTTTCCAAGCATCAAGCGGTGTTTTGTCCTCAGGTCTCAGACTGCACTGCTGTGTCATACATTATATCCAGATCTCGATGTGTTCTGACAGAGAACCCCAATCTCAGGGAGGCCATTTCAAACACATCAGGAGGGACTGACAATGTGAAATAAATAATTAATTCTGGTAACCTTTATGGGGGCAGTGAGTGGAAATGTAATTCTTTAGACAGTAATATTTTCAGAGCTTGAATTGAAGGAAACAATAAAACATTCTCTTAAGCTTGTAGTAAAAATGGTGGTAATATTGGTCCAGGAATTTCTTTAGTACTCTAGCTGGTCAGTGATGCAGATGGGGATTTAAACATAAACACTCACACACATTCAGGTCATATATTTATAGTATTTATTTACACTGACAAATTTAAACAAGCAGTAATCCCTATTAAACTGAACTACGTAACTTTCAAGATCTGGAAAGACTGTTACATCAGGTTAGTTCACTGTCAATGTCTCAAGATACCAAGCTAATGTCTGTAGAGGACTGGAAAATCAGCTAGCATTACCTACTTTCCTGCATTTTCGAGCAGGGCAAGGCCAAACCACATTCTGCCTGGATTACAAGTACATGGTTGCATAAGCAGAGTGTGGGTGCTAGCATGGCTTGCCTGAAGTTTTGACCTGTCTCCGATTGAGAATGTGTGGTGCATTATGAAGTGCAAAATAAGGCAGTGAAGGCCCCATACGGTGGCGCAGCTGAGGACATGCATAATAGATGAATGGGAACAAATTCTGCTTTCTAAACTGAACAGATTGGTGTCTTCAGTGCCCAATCACTTACTGTGATTACTAAGTGTTATTAAAAGAAAGGTGCTCTTACAAAGTGGTAAACAGTCGACTGAGCTAACTTTTTTGGATTGTCTTGCACTCATCAGTTTTGAAATGAGTGTATATTGTCAAAAATAAATTACACTCACAATGTAATACATCCCATAATGTGTTAATAATGTGTTTTCAATATAGTACAGGGTTAACTGAATTTTGAAATGACTCTTTTTGTTAGATTTTTTTTGCATATTCCATAATGTTCCAACCTTTTCAGAATTGGAGTTGTGACAGTTGAATTACAATGAATATATTTTTTGTTGACCAAATTACAAAATCAGGGTACAGGCTATACTTACAGTACATGTAACTGCTACAGTCATAGCGTTTAACTTTAATAACTCACAACATACAGTTGACTGAAGGTACTTTTACAGTAATGCTGTTTTAAAACAACAACATTGTTTTAAGGGTATGAGTTGGTTCAATGATCAACTTAGTTATTAACAAAAAGTGAGAGATATGTTTCATTAGCTAATTAATCTTGAACCTTTCATTTTTAATGGCTGCATCTCCGTCTCATTAGGGAGACCTCAAGAGAGCAACGCTAATTGCTGGTTAGTTGACGTTTCCATGTTTGAATAGCCTTTAATCTGAAGGGCCCAGAAGTGACAGAGGAACGGTTCTCCACTGTACCACCAAACACAGACAGGTTTCAAAGGAAAGTTATCAAATTTTTCTCAGTGCTTTGATTATATGATGAAATATAATTGAGAAAAGGTGATATTTATTACCATATTCGCAAAAATTCACTTATTGATATTCACCTGGAAGTAGACATTTTTACACAGTTTTCAAGACACATTGTTCATTAAAATCTCTGCAAATCACTGAACTTATGCCTAAGTTAAGAATTGTTGTTGTAATAATAACTGGTTCCTAATCAACTTGCCTAGTTAAAAAACGGTAAAAATAAGGTAAAAATAAAATAAAACCAAACATATACTGTGGGTAACTTAGGATAGTATATTCCAGGTAGTCTGCTACTGTAGGTAAAGTACTGTAGGTTATTTAGCTATTATTTTACGATTATGTTACCAATTTTGTATTTAAAACAAATAACAACTAAGATATTAAGTAATGGGACATATAACACATTATGTACTTCAAATAACAATAAATAATCACTTATGATAGAGTAAGACATTCACATATGTTAACTGTAATGACTTGTGTAATATTTACAAATATGCACATTGCATAACTGTAAAGTAATGACTTGTGTAATAGTAACACATATGCATATCAGTTAAATGTAAGTAATGACTTGTGTAATTGTAACACATATGCATATCAGTTAACTGTAAAGTAATGACTTGTGTAATAGTAACACATAGTAATAGTAATAGTAATGCATATCAGTTAACTGTAAAGTAATGACTTGTGTAATAGTAACACATAGTAATAGTAATAGTAATGCATATCAGTTAACTGTAAAGTAATGACTTGTGTAATAGTAACATACATGCATATCAGTTAACTGTAAAGTAATGACTTGTGTAATAGTAACACACATGCATAACAGTTAACTGTAAAATAATGACTTGTGTAATAGTAACAAACATGCATGTGAGTTAACTGTAAAGTAATGACTTGTGTAAGAGTAACACACACGTATATCAGCTAACTGTAATGACTTGTGTAATAGTAACACATATGCATATCAGTTAACTGTAAAGTAATGACTTGTATAATAGTAACACATAGTAATAGTAATAGTAATAGTAATGCATATCAGTTAACAGTAAAGTAATGACTTGTGTAATAGTAACACATATGCATAACAGTTAACTGTAAAGTAATGACTTGTGTAATAGTAACACATATGCATATCAGTTAACTGTAAAGTAATGACTTGTATAATAGTAACACATAGTAATAGTAATAGTAATAGTAATGTATATCAGTTAACTGTAAAGTAATGACTTGTGTAATAGTAACACATATGCATATCAGTTAACTGTAAAGTAATGACGTGTGTAATAGTAACACATATGCATAACAGTTAACTGTAAAGTAATGACTTGTGTAATAGTAACACATATGCATATCAGTTAACTGTAAAGTAATGAGTTGTGTAATAGTAACACACGTGTATATCAGTTAACTGTAAAGTAATGACTTGTGTAATAGTAACACATTTGCATATCTGTTAACTGTAAAGTAATGACTAGTGTAATAGTAACACATATGCATATCAGTTAACTGTAAAGTAATGAGTTGTGTAATAGTAACACATGTGTATATCAGTTAACTGTAAAATAATGACTTGTGTAATAGTAACACATTTGCATATATGTTAACTGTAAAGTAATGACTTGTGTAATAGAAACACAGTAACAGTAATAGTAATGCATATCAGTTAACTGTAAAGTAATGACTTGTGTAATAGTAACACATATGCATATCAGTTAACTGTAAAGTAACGACTTGTGTAATAGTTACACATATGCATAACAGTTAACTGTAAAGTTATGACTTGTGTAAAAGTAACACATTTCCATATCTGTTAACTGTAAAGTAATGACTTGTGTAATAGTAACACAGAAACAGTAATAGTAATGCATATCAGTTAACTGTAAAGTAATGACTTGTGTAATAGTAACACATATGCATAACAGTTAACTGTAAAGTAATGACTTGTGTAATAGTAACACACATGCATATCAGTTAACTGTAAAGTAATGACTTGTGTAATAGTAACATACATGCATATCAGTTAACTGTAAAGTAATGACTTGTGTAAAAGTAACACATTTGCATATCTGTTAACTGTAAAGTAATGACTTGTGTAATAGTAACACAGTAACAGTAATAGTAATGCATATCAGTTAACTGTAAAGTAATGACTTGTGTAATAGTAACACATATGTATAACAGTTAACTGTAAAGTAATGACTTGTGTAATAGTAACACACATGCATATCAGTTAACTGTAAAGTAATGACTTGTGTAATAGTAACATACATGCATATCATTTAACTGTAAAGTAATGACTTGTGTAAAAGTAACACATTTGCATATCTGTTAACTGTAAAGTAATTACTTGTGTAATAGTAACACAGTAACAGTAAGAGTAATGCATATCAGTTAACTGTAAAGTAATGACTTGTGTAATAGTAACACATATGCATAACAGTTAACTGTAAAGTAATGACTTGTGTAATAGTAACAAACATGCATGTGAGTTAACTGTAAAGTAATGACTTGTGTAAGAGTAACACACACGTATATCAGCAAACTGTAATGACTTGTGTAATAGTAACACATATGCATATAAGCTAACTGTAAAGTAATGACTTGTATAATAGTAACACATAGTAATAGTAATAGTAATGCATATCAGTTAACTGTAAAGTAATGACTTGTGTAATAGTAACACATATGTATATCAGTTAACTGTAAAGTAATGACTTGTGTAATAGTAACACACATGTATATCAGTTAACTGTAAAGTAATGACTTGTGTAATAGTAACACATTTGCATATCTGTTAACTGTAAAGTAATGACTTGTGTAATAGTAACACATATGCATATCAGTTAACTGTAAAGTAATGACGTGTGTAATAGTAACACATATGCATAACAGTTAACTGTAAAGTAATGACTTGTGTAATAGTAACACA